>OENM01000114.1:18773-60865 GCA_900239745.1 Rotaria magnacalcarata | reverse complement strand
GCAGAGAGATTATGTTGATAGGTATTCTTCTATTTGATAGGAAGCTTTTCAAAAATAACCATAAAATACTTCTTGGCTACTCATTAGTTTCAATGAAGTTTTTGACATTAAAATGATTTGATTTAATATCCATTATAAAAGGATTTTTTTCTACAATACTCATTACAATTGACAATGACTCTGTAGGACGTAAATATTTAATATGATGCGTTCATGAAAGAAAATATCACCAATAATTAGTCGTATATTAGACATTAAGTGAAGAAGAAAAATGATATTACCAAAAAAGAAAATACATATAAAGATAAATAATTAAGTAAATAGTTTCTTTATTATAAGACATGCAAAAGCCGTAATTGATTATATCGATCTAACAGAGTTTATTCTTGGAACTCATCTACTCGAATTAAAAATATCATATTAACAATTAAAATGAAGCAAAATCAAGCATATTTGTAGGTATATTTTGTTTTTATTTCGTTTGCCTACACATAAACCATGAACAAAAAATACCAGAGAGAGAGAGACACCCTAAAAATTTCTATATTAGACTGTTCACGGGAAAAATGATTAGATTAACTGCATGCAGAAATAAAAATATTGAAGATAGCAAGAATGAATACAAGGCAAATGACACAATTGTCTATATAATCAAGTTTATGCTGTTTGTATTGGTCATTTAGATCGATTCGCATTACATACATCAGAACAACACCTAGAATATAAGAGAAAGAAGAAAATAAATCAGGAAAAAAAAGATTTTCAAAAACAAAATGAACACAAAAGTATTTCCATTAATACTATTGATAAAAACTACTGGAATGTACAATAGTTCATTATGTCTTCTTAAAATGTGAACATTATAATTAAAAAAATTATATCAATTAAAAAAAGAACAATGGTTAAAGTAGCCGGAAGAATAATGAAAAGTTGATCATAACGTGTTAAATCAGGCAGTGATGATGCTGCTGATGATGATAGTAACAATAATGGTAGATGATCGAGCCATGTGAACAGAAATGTATATGATTGAACAAGGCCTAGAATCCGGCAAGGGAAGGTAAGAACAACTAGGAGTTGTTTGATGAAGCGAAGGAAAA
Organism: Rotaria magnacalcarata; assembly: GCA_900239745.1. NCBI lineage: Eukaryota > Metazoa > Rotifera > Eurotatoria > Philodinida > Philodinidae > Rotaria > Rotaria magnacalcarata. The sequence goes on along the minus strand of OENM01000114.1, from coordinate 59,765 downwards.
CAAGACAATCAAGTGTCGAACATTCACAATAGAAAAGACGAGCACAAAACTTCAAACTTACCGATAAAAGTACACATAAGTACAGAAATAATGCCAAGTGCGATTTGGGTACCATAGAATGGATGTGAATGGCCTTGTTTAAGAACATGTTTCAGTTGTACACTATTGCTCATGATGATTATCTAAGATATAGATAAAGGGGAAAAAATGAGGTTCCTATTATAAAAAAATTAATTTGCAATCGTAAATTATTTTTCTATAAAAATCATTAGCAGTATCATTAATATTATATCGATGCAATTGAATTGCATCATAGTTAAGGTTAACGTCTCAATGACGTCAATGAATATTAATAGCATGATCGTGACAAACAAAAGAAGTGTCTCTATGTAAGCGCGACATCGCAATTTTCCTATAGTCTATTACTTACCAGTAGACACATGATGGTCATTGCTGTTTTTTTCATTGAATAAAATCGTTGATCTAATAAGATAGCCGGTGGTTGCTAAGAAAAGCAAAGATAAAGATATATGGCAATCTATTATAGAGACTAAACATTGAATATTATTCTTACACTTTTGTCTTGAGCACGCAATGCTACTGGTATGTAACGCTTAAGATCGAATCGTTGTCGACCCGACTCCGATTCAACACGGTCTCGGTCCATCATTGAAGACTAAATGGAAATATAATTAGCAATGTAAAGTATGTTTTTTATGCATGAGTATATAAAAGACTAATCGAGAAAATATAATAACGTAACTTACTGGTGTTAATTCGGTGGCATGTTGATCTTCTAAAGACATTCTTCTTTCTCTTTCTTTTTTTGCTATATAGATGAAGTTAATGGGAGAAGAATACAGTTGTCAATGTTTTCTATCTATATATTCGATTAATATTAATTAAAAAATATATAAAAAAAATCACCTTCTACGTCTTTTTATTTATCAATCGTAACTGTTCTATGAATAATAAACAAACCGGAAATAACAAACTCGCTTTTTGTGATATCTATGTCTCATTTGTTAGTAGATTTCTTCTTTCTTATACTAGCTTGATTATCCTTTGTGATCGATCACAATATCCTATATCGGCATAGTACACAATGAGAAAGAAAACAACCTCAGTCTCATAAAAAAAAAATAAGGCAGGGAAAAATATATATATATATGCAAATGTGCACCATTCGCGAAGGGCAATCAGCAGAACAAAAACGAGAGAAAAGAAAAATACGTGTTATATGTAGATGGTTTTACTTTTTCATCTATGTCTATGTATACTAGAAGTGGTGAGAAGCCATATCGTAAAAATAAAATATCTGCTAAAACGCAATATCCACATGTCCTTCAAATACATGTTGCTTTATCGTCGCGCTCGAACGATACAATCATATGCTATCTACCTATTTTTCTCTCTCTTTCCCTCCTTTTTTTCGCATATCATATCCGAAACAAAAAAAAAACAGAATAGTGTAAATGATTCATGAAGGGGATTTCTAAACGTCAACAATATGACCCATCATAGGGCTTTTACTTGTTCTTTTGTGGTATGATAAAAAGATTGAAATGCATCGAAAAATTGGCATTTTATAACGCAGGCAAAGAATCGGAGAGAGAGAAAAAAAACAATCATACTTAAGATTTTATCTTTCTGTGGTTAATTACATCAAAATTTACGATAAGATTTTTCGAATAGTTGTCTACCCTAGATAATGTTTTTTTTTTATTTTCTTTTTTTTCCTCAGCTGGCGTGTGATTGTGTGTGTGTGTTATATCATTGAGGCTTGACGAAAAATACATTTTTTTTTCAAGCCACATGAAACACTTACTGTATGTTTTCTTTGATTGCCAAGTGTTTCGATTTCAACTGTTGTTTGGCTAGGAATTGTAATGGGAAATGTTGAGGGTCTTAAAGAATCCGTAGTTGGATTTTGATCATTTGTATCTACATCTGTGTATGAAGATCGTGCTTGTGAAGATTCTCGGTCTGTAAAGAATGTATAATTATCTGGATATAATGTATCAGGATAATAGATTTTTGTTAAAAGTTCAGAAGAAAGATGTCGTTGTTTTCGTTTTAATTGCTGTTGATCTTCATCATTTACAACTTGATTACTCATGTTATTGAACTAATATAATATTTTAAACGCCAACAAAGAAGAAAAACATATCCACATGACGATGATATCAATTAATAACCGAAGAACAAGCTTAACATGTGTGACAGTAAACATTAGTGGGTTGTAGCAGCCATGAATAAAACAATCCTCCGACGAATGAAGAAAAAAAACGTCGACATTGCTTTCTGTTTCGTATTTTTTTTTCTTATGTGTAATCTTCAATTGACGCTTTGCACGATTTAATAATGTATATGTATGGTTTGATTGTGATCATGAGTACCATACTGTTCTCCTTGCCTATTGACAAAATGACTATTTATTACCAAGGTCATCGTGAAATGCAGTTTGATCAAATCGATTCAAACCATTCATGTAGAAAATTTTCAATCATAGATCAATAGTGTCATACAAAGGTTGAAATCGGTTATTATTGTATTATGATACGTAGATCAATGTATTCTCAAGTAGATTTGCACGAGAAATATCACGCTCTTTTATTGTTGATTGCCAATAAGAAAATTTTGAAAATACTGTGTAAAAATAGCTTATGTCGTATTCTATTCAAGATAATCTATTTACAGTCAAAAAGACTGATGATGCCAATTTGTCTAAAACAAATCAAATCCCGTAAAAAAAACAAATAGAACAGTCCTATGCTACGTTAATTCATAACGACGGGCGTTGTTTACGCCCTATGATAAAGAATATTATGTCGTACGAAGGCAAAATAAATTGTGCAAAGAAATAAGAAAAACATGAGGATGATTAATGTACGCGAGTATAAATGCTAATATCAGTATCGATATAGCATTGTGTTATTTCGATTTTACGATCTACAATTTGGTTGATATATTCTAATATTAAATCAATTTGTTCGTTGCCTAATCGTTTACTCCTCATAAAAAATTAGCTTTATTGTTTTATTTTTATTTTGTTTTTCAAAGGAATAAGTAAGTAAATAGAAAGACAAGTCGACAACCCGCTACTAGAAAAAAAAGGAATCACGCTATATCAAATCATATGCGGCATTGCACATCGAATAGGTGCAAAAAATTCACGTTCAAAAGACAACGAATGATCGAAGATCATGTTTTAAAGATTGCCAGATTTAGCACGTGAAAAAATTTCCCGAGAAATGATTAAGCGTTGGATTTGTGCTGTACCTTCATAAATCTATAAATAGAAACATTTTAAAAAATTTTTTGAAGTTGACTGAAAAATAATCTTTACTTGATAGATTTTAGCATCACGCATAAGTTTTTCAACTGGATATTCACTATTGAATCCATTTCCTCCAAATATCTAAGAAAAAAAAATACATTATTCATATTTCATGGAGCATTTCGTTAATTTGTTTTTCTCTCTTACTTGTACAGCATCTGTGGCAGCTTTGTTGGCAACATCAGCAGCCAATGCTTTAGCAATGGATGCAAAATATGTATTTTTTTCACCTTTATCAATTTGCCAAGCACTTAAATGCGTAACTAAACGAGCTGATTCAATGCCAATGGCCATTTCAGCTAGCATAAAAGCTACGGCTTGATGTTCGGCAATCAATTTGCCCATCGTTTTGCGTTGTAGTGAATATTGTGTTGCCTCTTCGAATGCACGACGAGCAAGGCCAACAGCACCAGCAGCAACAGCAGGTCTTGTTTTATCGAATACCAACATGGCAATCTTGAAACCATCACCTTCTTTACCGAGAACATTAGCTGCCGGTACGCGCATATCTTCGAATGTGATACCACGGGTATCGGATGCTCTTTGACCCATGTTCCATTCCTTAAAATTATATAATTAGTTTAGCTTTTTTTTGTAATTTCTATTCAGTATAAAATTTACTTTTCGACCACGTATCAAACCTTGATTATCAGCTTCAATAGCGAAGGCAGTAAACGCTTTACTCGCTGGGGCTTTTGGATCTGGATGAGTACGAGCCAAAAGAAAGAACCAGTTAGCGACACCTTAAGATGTACGATTTTATTTTAACTATTTTCCAATAAAAAATCTATTGATAGTCTTTTACCTCCATTGGTAATCCACATTTTTTGCTATGTAAAAATAAATGTACGTAAAAAACAAGGACAATTTTTTATTTCATACGCACTCCATTGACAATATATTCATCACCTTTCTTTACTGCACGTGTTTTTATACCGGCAACATCTGATCCTGCAGCAGGTTCCGTTACACAATAGCCCTAAATATATCAAATAATAGACACAATTCACATGAGCCAAGCAATAAATACATACACACATCAATGGTTCCTTAATCATTCGTCCTAAAAATCGTTTCTTTTGTTCATCATTACCAGCAAGAATAACCGGAGCCATCTAAAAACCAAACAAATAAATATTTTCGAATAATGTTATTCATATTTACTCCAAGTGAGTTGCCTTCCATAGCCGTTTCAATACCGGTACAACTATTTTGAAAGAAAAGTATTAAGAAAAATCAACAAATTTTTATCTTATTTACCCATATGCGATTTCTTCAATAAGCACACACGCGTCAAGAATACCAAGACCTGCGCCACCTAGATGGACGAATCAAAACTTATTCATTAAGCACGATCCAAAAAAAGCAAACAAACCATATTCTACTGGAATATGTGAGTTCATAAGGCCAAGTTCGTGAGCTTTTTTTACAATTGGCCATGGATACTAAAATAAAAGAATATTTAACATCAAATAAATTCCGATAAAACCACGATCAATCAATGAAACCTTTTCAAGGGCATATTTCAGCAATAGAAAGTTTCTTTTAGGTTTCCATCATAGAAAATGATTGTCTACATAAGTGTACGCTCACAAACACTTTCGAATGACTATCATTTACCACAAATAGAAATCCACAGACACATCTATACATCATATCCACACTTGTGGTGAATAAAACAAATATGATCCACTCTGGTGGCCAAATAGGGATTTTTGATTTAGGGATTTTTTTTTATACAATATCTTGTTCAAGTCACAACCGAACAAGGTCCCAGTTAGGGGTTCATCAGTGCCAGTATACTGGGTACTGGTAACACTGGTGACCAGATTCATCTCTCCGAGTTTCTGATAAGCGAAATTACTTTTCGAAGTGATTCTAATGAATATTGAATATGTATGATTCTGGTAACCACAATCAGCTCTAAGAGTTTCTGATAAATAGAATCACGTTTCGAAAGGTGATTCTAGTAACCAGAATCATACATATTCAATATCTATTAGAATCATTTCGAAAAGTAATTTCGCTTATAAGAAACTCAGAGAGTCGATTCTGGTCACCAGTATTACCAGTACCCAGTATACTGGTACTGATGAACCCCTAACAGGTACCCTGTTCGGTTGTGACTTGAACAGCATATAGTATATAAAAAAAAATCCCTATTTGGTCAGCAGAATGGGTCATATTTGTTTTATTCACCACAAGTGTGGATATGATGTATAGATGTGTTTGTGGATTTCTATTCGTGGTAAATGATAACCAACCATATATTTATTTTAAGTAAGTAGGCGTGCCGTGACAAAGAGGCGTGGTCAGGCAATTCCTTCTCCTCCTACTATATGAAAAAAATTCAATATTTGCTTGGTTACTGACGGATTCTCGATTATCATTCACTCTTTTCTCTTGAACATTGTCAATGTTAGGAAAAATATTTAAATCGACCTTGAAATTCATAAGTTCCACCGTCCGTTCTTGAATTTTAAAATAACTCTGTACGATATCCTATCAGTACTTTGTTATTTAATTGTGTAATGATCCTCTTAGAATTATTCTACTGTAGTATACCAACAAATTTTTGGTTATTGTGAATAGTATGATGGTGTACAAAGATGTGACATGATCATATTTAGAAAAAAAGATAAGACCACGACGGTTTCTATGGTTGCATCTTGAACTTTGTCACTAATTTAACTCTTATACAAAACAGCTTTTTCTATTCGTAACGGTATCCAATCAATAGACGAATGTATTTCTATTTCTTTACTTCTCCTGTTTTATCATAATGTGCGGCGTGTGGAATGATCTCTTCTTTCGTAAACTTGCGTGCCAATTGTTGTAATTCCTTTTGGTCGGCCGATAAATCTTTAAAAATAAAAATAGAAAAATAAAACAATTATGCTCAATTTAATAGTCTTTTCTACATACCGAAATTTAAACCATCAGCTGACTTTGTTTCACTAGCTGTAGATTCATAGCGAATCTGTGTTAAGTTTTGTACAGATAATCGCTAGAAGAAATACAAATAAATATTTTCATTGGAATAATCATTTCATATAATGTACTCACTAATGGTGCCGAAATTTTCGATAGAATCGATGCTGTGGCCTTCATTGTTACTTAAGATTATATAAGATTAGTACGATTTACAGAAGAAAAGACTTTGCTCTCTACCGACCTTATCAATGAGAAACATTGGATGGCCAATCGTTTGCTTCATCATAATTCTGCTACTTGATTGGTCCTCCTTCATACGAATAGAATTGAACTTTCACAAAATGCATGTGTACACATGTTAGTTTCTTTAAACGTCTTTGTTGTCTTTTGCGATTGTTGAAGAACTAAATGGCATCGTATCTACGTACAGTTGCAAAAAGTTCATCATCAAGTACAAGTGCAGATGGCCCAGCCAACAGTTTAGGCAAACGTTTAGTTAAATGGGGTTTGATTATTGGAGTACCAACAGCAGTGTGCGTGGCTGCTTATCTTGTATATCGACAACAACAGGAACAAGCCAAAAAGTCAGCCGCTAGACGATCACCATTACCAACACCGATGGCCAGTGTAAACGAAGATACTGCTTCAGGATTAGAAAATCGAACAAAGGTAATAGTAGAACAATATTCAACTGATTTTTGTTTTAATAATTTCGTTTTTAGAGTCGTTTAACTGTAGCTATAGAATTAAAGAATGAAGGCAATTTGAAATATCGTGATCAAAAATTTCATGAAGCAATTGAAGCATATACAAGTAATAAATATATGAATAAGTAAATATGTTTATTGATTTGTTTTTATCAGGAGCTATTGAAATATGTCCAATGGAGTCCACCGAAGAACTTTCACAATTTTATCAAAATCGTGCTGCCGCTTGGGAATCATTAGTATGATTTGTCTATTTTTTTTTTGTGATTTTTCAAAATTAATTTTTTTTACTATGTAGAAAGATTACGCCAGAGTTATTGAAGATTGTTCTAAAGCTATTGAACTCAATCAAAAATACGTTAAATGTATTCAAAGACGCGCTCGTGCAGCTGAAACAATAGGCAATTTTGAATTGGCACTTGAAGGTTTGTTTACTTATAAAAACGAGCCTAAATATTTATTCTTATTTTAACCTAAGAAACAAATTTTTACACCTAAATCTAATTAACAAAGTCATCAACTCTTTGTAAAATCCCGAGAGAATTACAATATGGAATAAGGTCTAGTTGTTGCTAATTCTCAGGTGATTATTTTCTTCTTCTGTGTATATTGGGACATATTTATTATATGTGTTTATTCGGAAATGCAATATGAAAGTAATATGTATATTATAAGAAGACAATCTCATATTAGTGATTGCTACTATTCATTAGATGGAAGTAAGAGAGGTATTGCTAAGATATATCTGACAGATCTACATTACTACTGTTTAACTGCAACATTAAGTCGCCATGCTTGAATGGATATGTTATTCGGCACATATTCACAAGGTGCTGTGTTCAAATCACAGTATCACCAACCATGAAACAACCCTGAACAAGTTACTAATGGCTAATTGTTCCGGATGACTCATCCGATAGCGTATCGATTATATCATTAGTCAGTATGCAGAGTCAAAACAATAACTTCAACAGAGATGTCACGGCCACGTGATCCTATGATGATCCCCAACCCATAATCATTAACGGGGGAAGCATTGGACGAATGGAGTGCAGATACCGTCGTCTGTAAAAGAGAAAAAACGATAACCTGGCTACTTGTGGACCCTTTAGCGCCGGCTCGAACGGGCGATAAGCCTATGGGAGATATTATTATTATTATTATTATAACTTCAGCACTATTTTTAGATCATATTTCACAATATAGTAAATTAATTTTTATTCCCTCTTGACTACTACTACCCAAGAGAACGTATCCATGCTGAGATCTGAGAACGACACTTGAGTACTCATTCATAGTGTTTTGTGTATTTTAGTATTCTATGTAAATTTACTCATAAGTGCATGCAAATATTCGATTCCGCCTTGTTGTATTATATCGGTTTCATTTGAGTATCAAAGTAAAGAATTAAAATCAAAGATTAATTGAATTAAAACTTGAATGATAACATCTATTTTAAAATATTCGTACAGTTGTTTTCAATTCCAAAAACGTAGTGTAGTTCCTATATAAGATTCAGGCACTTCAAACGAATGCATAATGCCTTTTTGCTCTAAAGAAAAACAATTATAAATGATTCACTAGAAAAAATTCAATTAAGTTACTGTTTCAATTGTTCTAATTGAAATTACACGAGTGTGCTGTTAAATGAACTGTGGAAAAAACAAGAATAAATTCTCACATGAGCATTTAAAATGCTCATACTAGCGATCGCACTTATTTAATGAGTTTTTTCATCTGGATAATTAAAACATTCTCGTACGTATTGACAAAAACAAGTCATTATATGACTATTCCAAATGAATAATATGCGCCTGATATCGTCCGGAACATTGAAGGAAATGATCCAACGATATAAGTAGGCATAAGATGTACACATTTGAAGGTCAGAATTTTCACATTAGGCTACAAAAAAAAGTCAAATCGGTATTAATTTGATACTTTTAAATATTCTGCTTCCTTGCAACTGCCATTCAATCGCATCAGAATCTATTCGCAAGTGTAACAAAAGCTTGTACCGCATTGTGATCTTTTTTTATGCATAGAGAAACATAGAATTCCATTGTTGAAATTTTTCATTGAATTATCACTGATAAATATCAATATTTCATGTATAGATTATTCAACGGTATGCTTTATTGATTCATATCAACCAGCATATATCATGGCTGCTGATAAAGTTCTTACTGATCTAGCTAAGCGTTATATGGAAACGTTACCTCCAGTAAGTTCCAATATGTTTATTTCATATAAATAATAATAATAATTGATTTCTAAAGAGTACAGCCGAATTATCGAAAGATTTTGTTCGTACATCATTAAATGAATTCGAGGATGATCCAATATTAAATCAATCTTTTATTGATGAACTAAAGCGTGCTCAACCAGACAGTTCGTTGGCACGTGCTTATCAAGCATTCGATGAAGATCGTTATACTGACATACCATCGTTATGTACCAATGAACTTGAATCAACAACAGACTCACCATACAAATTAGAAACTTTATTACTTCGTGGTTCATTTTATTTATTAATGGGTAGTTATGCTGAAGCCTTAGCTGACTTTGATACAATTATTAATGATCCAGAAGCTACAGAAAAGGTTCGGAAACTTCCTTGTAATGTATCCAAGTTTCATATTTTTACGGGGTAACTTTAGATAAGATTAAATACTGAATTAAAACGAGCTAATTGTAAAATTCACCAACGTGATATTGAAGGAGCTCTGCATTTTTATGATCAATGTGTTGCTTATCATCCAAACGAATGTTCACCTCGTGTTCATCGTGGAATGGTTTGTTTTGTTGTTGTCGCTTTTTCATTCAATTTTTTTTTAAATTTTTCTTATCTTCTCTTACTTCAGCTCAAAACATTATTAGAAAATTTTACTGAAGCTCACGATGATTTTATAGAAGCACTTAGAATATCACCAACAAATCTTCGTGCAAAGTATCAAAAATTAATTAATGATGCAAAAATTGGAGCTAAAGAACATAGAAATGATCGTGTTGAACGGGCGCTGAGCAGTTTTGAAGAATATTATGATACGAGTAAACAGGATATTTATTATGCACTTGCAATAACATCTGTAAATATCAACCAGATTATGTAAAAATCTACTAAGAAAAAATTCTATTTAGTGCTTTTTGGATAATGATCGAAAAGATAAAGCATTGGCATATTTAGACAAATTTATTACACATATTCCATCAAATCCAACACTCCTGGCACTTAAAGCGTACGTAAAAACAAACGATATCGAAGAGTTTCCTACTCTACTCGTCGTTTTATAGATAAGAAGTCATTATAATTACAGGATATATTGAGGCTAGAGCTGTCGGAAGCCAAGCTAATTTTTATCTCTAATGAGCTAGCTTTTTGTTTCTTAGTTTTAGAATATAATATTATAAATTTCTAGTCCTACAGTATAAGTTCTTCTAGAATGTCTGAACACGTACAAGCGAAAAACAACTTCTCCATGCAACTTAATATCATCTTTAGGGCATCAATTTGCATGTTAAAGTCTTTTCTTTTTGATGAAACATGTCAAATTGTGCCAATGAGTAGAATACTTTCCTTTTCTATCCGAAGAGAAAAAGATGACAAGCTTAATGCCTTGAAATTCTAAAACTTAATTTTTTTATTTAGAGAAATATATTTTAATAAAATAATATTCCAGTAATCAAAGAAACTTTGTCAAACACCAGAGATTCACATATTCTTTTTTTTGTTGTTGTTAACTGAAAGAAGCGTTCTATTGGCAACAATGAAGTTTTTTCGAAAAATCAGGCATATCGGATGAAAAAAAAAGCATCATGACAAAGAAAATATGATTAGTCGGACGGAAATATAAAAGAATTCGGCCCAAATGTATCCATTTGTGTAGAGACACAGTTAAAACAGAAATCTGAAGTCTTGAATAATATATCAGTCATGTAAAATTCTGTTACTGATTTCCCTTGTGAAGTTATTAAATATATTAACGTTGAATATTGTGCTGGCACAAAAATGGTATGATGATATACTTCGTATACTATAAAATAAAGAATCATTATGATAATACTAATTTGTTTTTTGAAAAATCATATTTTAAAAACAAAATCGGTACATTCATCATAATCGAATTCTTTCATTTTTTTTCGTGATTAGAAAATGACTATATACTTTGTAGTGAAACCAATCGGAAAAAACAGGATTTTCTAAATTATACAGGATGAGCCGTACACAGTGCTATGATGAAATAATTGAAATATGTTCAGTTCGGTTCACTCGAATGAGCTGATTATTTTTACCAGAAACGTAAGTTTATTTGAAATTCTTTTTCATATACATCAAGTAAAACAAATACTAGTAATAAACTTCGCCGTCGCCTTGTGCACGTCGACTTCCTATGAAAAGTATATTTCGCATTTGAATTATTCATTAATTTCATCTTAATTTCTTTTTACTATATCGATGGATGATAGTTGTAATTCGTCTATGAAATGCATTATGTGTTTTTTTTTTGTCTTGTTATTTGTCATAGCAAACAACGAATTAGTTCATTCGATTGAACTGATGCGAAAATTTTTCAGTGTAATTGCTATAAGTGTTCGACATTTTACGTCTACTTGATGCGGAATGAAATGAGTTCACTCGCCACAGCTCATTAAAAATTGAAGATTTCATTTTAAGTGTATCTTAAAACTCATATCTATTCTTTTATTTTTTTTTATAGTAATTGTTTAATGTCAAATGATCCATCAAATAATACTGAAGCTGAAAGACTTTATATTCAAGCACTAGACATTGATCCTTCCAATGAAACAGTTTTAACTATGTTTGCTATATTTAAATGCAATCAGTAGGTGATTTTTATTTTATTTTTCTTTAAAAAAAAATGTTGATTATTCATTAGAAATCAATTTGAAGAAGCTGCAACTTTATATGAACGTGCAATTCATTGCACACGTGGAGAAGAAAAACTGATGCAATATGCTGCATTGCTCTATGCTATACGTGCACAAGGCCGAGCTATAAAACGCCTTAATCTGAACTTTCCAGGTGGTTTTCCGCAAGGTGGTGCATTACCTAATTGGATGGGTGGCATGCCTTAGATGAAAGCATGCAACGACTGTTAAAATATCTTAGTCGTTTTTTGTTCTGTTTTGATTATATTCCATTCTATGAAAAATGTTTTCTGTTCTCTTGTGTTCTGCTTCTTTTCTCTTCGATATAAATGTTGCTTTTTTTTATAAGCGACTTTAAGCAAGAACAAATACATTTGATAAAAACTTCAATACTATTCTATTGATGAATAACATGAAGAGAGTTTACAAATAAGTCTAATAGGATAGATGATTAGTGTTGCTGTTATTTTTAATTAAACGAAATAACATGAAAGCTTAGGGAAGATTATTATTTGGAGAAACTGAGGTGTCTACAATTATAAAAGAAAAGGTTGCTCAGAAAAAATTCTTGTCGCATAAAATGATAATTTCGAAAAATATATTAATGTAATTATGAAACAAAATAATTCATATACTTGATAGGATGCTTCTAGTAACCTCTTTATTTCTAATAAAAACTATATTAATGTATCTCGAAGGAATTCTTTTGAAAGAAATTTTTTCCTAAGATTTGCTTGTCATTTGAATTCGATTAGAATAACTAATTAATTCCCTTTATTTCTCTGCTTTCAGCAGTTGGTTCTCATAGGGGAAAAAATGTTTTTTTTTTCTTTTTTCATATGACTTCAACAATAAGTTATCTATGTTTTATTCTTATTTAAATATATAATATTAAAAAAAAAAAAAACGGTGTTCATTGATCCTTGTAATCGATACAGTATGACTGAGAGAAAAAACAAAAGCGTAGATTTTTATTTCATAATTTAACTAATTCAATTTTCTATAAAAAAAAAATAGTCTGCGAAAAGGAAATTGTTTTTTTTAGTAATTCTTCTCTACACCTTTAGAAAACGCCCGTTAAAAATATATTATTTATGAATATAGTTTGAATGTTCAGGGGAAAACTTCATTAATTGTGTAAAATTCTTTTTCTTTTGTGTGTTCTATATCAAAAGAAAAAAATCAAAAGAAAAAAATCAAAAGAAATACATGTGAAAGCTTTTAGAGCATTCTACACCCATGAGATTGCTGTAGTCTGCTTATGAAAACGTAAAAAAATCAAGGATGATATGTTCTCGATTAACTAGGAAAATCATCTCATTTTTCATTTATAAATCTATGTTAAATACACTTATTTTACTTTGTGTATTTCTCTTTGAAACGAAAAAGAAAAAGAAAAGATATTAAGAATTTGATTATATGTATTGTCTTAAATGAGAATAATCGATAATCCTATGGTATTGATAATATCTGAAATACGAACCGTCATACATGTTTCCTTTGTAATAAGCTTTATGGATTTCCGGTTGAGCATCAGCATGTTTATATATGTTTATATATATATATATATATATATCGGCATTTTCTTTCCTTTGCTATCTTTTGATGCTTGCCAGACGGAAGTGACACTATAAAGTATGACTGACGGGATGTGTGCATCTACAATTGAATTGTAACATGCGTGCAATGTGCGCACTAAGTCGATTGAACCGACTGAATATATTCCCACGGGATGCTTAAAAAACCAACAAATAAGCACAATAAAAACATTCCTCTTCTTCTTGTGCGTAAGTAAATGCGCTATTCATAAGTATCTCTTTAGCAATCAGATAAACTTCTAGTCTATGATGCTTTAGGCATACAATGGATTTTAATGGTGATAGTTTAATGTAAACAAGATATTAAGACAAGTTAAATATTAAATTTATGTAAACTAGTTCTAAATATAGAAAATTTCGTAGTTATTGAGTATTACAGAAAAACAAAGAAAACATGTATCATTAGATTTCTATTTGTAAATTGTATGACTTGATACTATTCACATGAGTAGTAAATCTCGGATCATATACGTTTTCTCTCCCCCCCCCCTCTCTCTCTGTCTATCTATCTCACTTTTCCACTTAAGCTTGGATTTCTGTGTTCTCTTCTTCCGCTTCTTTTTGTTAATTTCTCTCCTATTTTGTAATTTCGAGAACGTGAATTATGTTCATATGCCTTTGCGTGCGGTAGAATAGAAATACCAGCAACAACAAATCCTGTTCGTTCGTGTTTTGTGCTATACGACACATAAAAGAATAAAAAGAAGAAGAACCGGCTTGGTAACCTCCTCTTCGGCCGCTCTGTTTCTTGTCGCAGTATTTTCTCACGCAAGAGGGGTTTTCTAGTCAACTATCCTCTTCTTTCTTAGTGTCACACAACGAGAGAGAACAGAGAGAAGGAGAGACGACAGAAGGAGAGAAACGTAGAAAGACAAACGGTTAACTAGACTAGTTGACGAGAACAAGAGTGCAACAGGGGAAAACAATCATTTTATTATGATTATAAAAAGAATTTTTTTGGTTGTGCGTACCCAACACAACTGCTCCTGTCGTTCTCTTGTCTTGATAATGCTAATGATGTTGCTTAAGCAATGTGATAATGATTCTTTATTGGAGTAGGCAACCAAGTAGTTCGTACTTATGAATTCATACTAAAAAAGAAGAGACCTAAAGACGATCAAATAAAAAAAGAAGAAGTTTTTTTTGCCATCAGCCAATTGAATATTCATCAATAGAAATGGATGACAATTAAACATCAATAAAGACAAATGATAGTAGTAACAGGTAAAATCTGAATTTAAATTTCTTTTTTTTGTTCTTCGTCTTCTTTCTCTAATATGAAATAGTAGTTGCTTAGCATCACTAATGAGATCGTTCTCTTGCTTATCTTTTCGCTCTTTCACTATGAGTTAGTAACAGTACTTGAATGAAATAAGTTTTCTTTAAACAAGATAAGCAGAAAACAGATTATTCAACAATTAGCTTTGTTGAAAATAGTTGCACCTGAAAAGCCCTAAAGATTTCTATATTTAAAGATGAAGATTATTAGCTATTTTGTTTTTAATATTAACATTATTCTTTATCAATTATTATTATTATTATGATTCGACGTAAAGTCTTATTAACAGTTCTATTTGGAACTGTATTTCAAATCTTTTTTTCAAAAACACATACGCTTTCAACAAATGAAACAAAAACAAATGAATGGACATCGAACAATCCAAAAAATAAATGCGAATCAGCATCGATTGATCAATTTCCATCATTATTTTTTACTGAACAGCAACGTCGTAATGGTGGCGTTTTACTTCATATAGCACTTATACTATATTCATTTGCAGCTATTGAAATTGTTTGTGATGATTATTTTGCATCAGCTTTAGAAAAAATTAGTTACAATCTAAATTTAACACCAGTAGGTCATTAACGATGATAGAAAACATATATCTAACGTCTGTCTCATAGGATGTCGCCGGAGCAACTTTCATGGCATTGGCAACATCAGCTTCTGAATTTTTTACATCAATCGTTGGCGTGTTCTTTGTTAAATCGGATATTGCTCGTAAGTTGAAGACATGAAAACTAAATAAACATATCTTCAATGAGCTACAATTGTGTAGAGAAAAAAAAACAAGATACAATAGCATTGAAATTGTGTATCTATATACTAAATTTAGAAATAAGACAACGGAAGGAAATACTGCTTTTTTATTCTCTTTTAAATGAGCGAGAAAACTCATTAGAATGAAGTAATTTAAAAGCTCTCATGCATTATATATATATTGTTTTCTCGTATTTTTTAGTGGGTACTATTCTTGGTTCGGCTGTATTCAATGTACTTTTTGTTATTGCTCTATGTGCACTAATATCAACAACTGTTTGCGAATTAGATGCATATCCAATTGTACGAGATGCTGGATTTTATTGTATAGCTGTTATTATTCTATTTATAATTATATACGATCAACGTGTTTATTGGTATGAAGCATTAGCACTTGTTTTACTCTATTTTATTTATGTGGCTATACTGAAATTTAATGATCGTATATCACGTTTTATACGTCGAGGTTCAGGTAATCAAACACACCGAAAATCTGATGAACATCATTCTGAACAACTACAATCATTAAATGATCATGCTGAATTAGAACAAAATTTAACAACACGTCCTCGTTCAGTATCCGAATCAGTTGCAATGAATACCATAACACTTAAACAGCAATATATGAAACGACGTTCAACATATAAACCATGTCAAAAACGTCTTAAAGATACATTAGATAATCATCAAATAGTTGCTAATGCAACTGAAATATTTGATCCATTGAAATTACCGACAAAAAAATATAAAATATTAAAATGGGCACTTATGTATCCAGTTCGTTTACTCATGCATATAACAATACCGGATTGTCGAAAAGAAGTTTTTCATAATTATTATATGTTAACATTTGTCATGTCAACTATTTGGGTAAATTATCTTTTTTTTTTTTTTTTTTGAATAAGTTAAGAAAGATTTTTTCTTTTGATAGGTTGCTGGTCTTGCTTATTTTCTTGTATGGCTTGTTGTCACTGTTGGATCAACTTTATATATTCCAGATAGTATTATGGGTTTAACAATATTAGCTGTTGGTTCTTCAATAGAAGAAATTTTTTCCGCTATTGTTATGACACGACGCGGCCATCCAGAAATGGCTATTGCAGGCTCAATTGGCTCGAATGTATTTGATATTTTAATGGGTTTAGGTATTCCATGGTTATTTCGTAATTTAATGAGATTTACTTATCAACAAACTCCCTATGAAACTGTACCACTTATGGGTGATTCAGCTTTAGCAACTTTAGCAGTAGGTTCGTCAAATGATATTAGTTCAACGTCTATAAACACAAATATTCCATATTATGTTGAAATTCATTCGCGAGGTTTAGTTTATTCAACAATTGTTCTTTTTGTTGCGATTCTTACATTTCTTTTAACATTCTTTCTAAATCGATGTCGTTTAACAAAATTTTATGGTGTTTTTCTTATTATTACTTGGTTGTCTGTCATAACATTAATGTGTCTATTTGAATTGAATGTTTTTGGTCGTTTTCATGCTGAAACTTGTCGAAAATGACATTTTCTAATAACTATTGTTGAACAACTAAGCTTTATGTCTATGTTTTGTATATGTATTGATGTGAAAGAAAAACAAATATTTTATCTATTTGTGTCTCAATAATAATAAGATGTTATTAATAAAACTTCTAAATAATATAATCAAATTAGATTCTACGTGTATGATGTAAAAATAGAACAGCGTTCAAATGAGAAATAATACGATAATGAACTTCTAAAATCTATATAACAACAAATCAGTATTGGACTAATGAATATATATATATGTTACTCGAATGCTTATTAACGCAAAAAAGAGCTTTCTAATGTTCCTGCATCGCCACAAAAGGATAAAAGGAGCAAATTGCATTTACATATATATGTAAAAGGAAAATAGCGAATAGATGAAAGAATCTCTAAAAGCCTTCGAGCTGTATCTTTTTAGTGTTTCAATCATTCACATTTTCTTTCTCGTTATATAAATATATATGCTCGCATTTTATCCTTGCATCATAAGCACCATCGAGATTTCTATATATTGAGTCTTTTCCCTGAATAGTAATAAACATCATTGTGTTCAGTATAATTATATTGTTGATGAGTTTTGATCCACATAGGATTTATTCATAAGATGATGAAAAAATAGAAAATGTGAATGATCATGATACTTTTCATAAAGAAACATGAAGCATAAAGATCAGTTCTAGTTTATGCACTCGAATGAACTGACATGAAAAGTCACACTTCAATTAATATCAGTGATTAATGTCGAACAAGCTTTGATTAACTGAATACTTGATAGTAATATAATTCATAGCAAAGCGATAATATATATTTATTTAATTATGGAGATTTCGATAAAACAAAACAAAACAAAACAAAATTTAATTACAATATACGACTCGGATCGCTTACTTATTATGAGTTCTTTCACAATTTCCTTTTATATTTTATTCTAGTGTACTAATACGGCGTGTAAATTTCACCATAAGTGAATTGATTCACAAGAGAAGATACTTCTATCTATTCGACGGACAGGGGAAATTGAAAGTGATTATGCTTATAATTCGTTGCTGTTTTCACGACAACTATTTCATATTTTAATACTTCAGATTTCAAATAGAAAAGCATACGAGTCAATCAAATTTTTGCTTTCACTTTCAAAGAGATTCTATTGAAAAAAAGAAACACATTTAGCATTTAATTGCAATAACACAAAGAACAAAAATAAATCTATACGTATTTGGCAAAAATCACCCACTTGCTTGCCGTTGAAATTCATATTATATGTGAGATCTGTTTATATGATGATGCACGTTGATATGAGTCTGTATCTAGGAATTTGTTTTTCACAAAATTTCTTATTGTATAGAGTAAATGACAGGGATTCGCTCGCATTAAACATGCCCATGCATTAGATAAAAAATCCGAAAAAGTATATGGCGGATAGCCACCTAAACGAAAAAGAAATGAATCAAAATTTCTTGGAAGTTTTTTTTTTTCTTTTCTATTACCATTTATATAACGAGCAAAACAATATGCATCTAAATATTCGTGTTTAATTAAATAATAATATGGTAAATGGACACGACGTTGAAATAATTTTGACTCATAGAATTCTATTGCTTGTTTGTTTGAAAATAAGACATGCAGATAAATAACTTTACATGTATCATATTTAGTTAATGTCGCTAATAAATTTTCAAATAAAATACTAGCTAAACCCTGTCGTCGGTATTCTTTGATTACACCTAATGTTAGTATATAACAGGCCGATGTTCTAAGTGTAAAGTTTTTATTTAAAATCTGTTGATCTTCACGATTACAATGGCCTAATAGAAGTATATTAGCCACAATTAAACCAACAATATTCTGCGTATGAGTATCACATGCTGCTAAAGCAAAATACTTTTTATTTTGAACTATATCATCATACCATTTATCGGGATATTCAATCGGAAACCAATCTTGACAAAGAGTTTTAACTTCTGATTGATCACCAGGACGTAAAAAACGAAATACTATCGATAGATTACTATTTGGTAATATGTGAAATAATTCAGTATTAACTTCATCAAAACTGACTGATAATGACGACGATATTTGCATACGACGACGATTTCTATAATGATACTTATGATAACGGAATCGAATAGAATTGGTGCCCTAAAAGAATAAAATTTAAAGAAACAACACATTGTTGTCATTCTCAATAGAAACTTCTTACGAAACTATGAAAACAACCTATTGACGAACTAGAGCAAGGAAGTTCATCACTTCATCATCATCATTTTTACAGCGTGCTTGTTACGATCTGTGGACATGACCATAACTTGTTACTTTATAGACTTTGACATGCCTTTTAAATTGTTTTGCATATCAAAACTGTTAAAAAAGCAGATCTTGATTTACTGAACGCAACCATTTGTCTTGATATGATATGAAAAAGAAGAAACTTCAGTGTCAACAGTTTTGATAGGAAATATCACGCATGGATTTTTGTTTTGTTCAAATTTCACAAGTTATGAAAGCATCATATTGTCTTATCTGATAGAAAATTTTACTTTTTAAAATTTTCAACTAAAGAACCAAGGATTCGTTCCGGGTTTCTGTCGTCACCGTAGGATTAACCAATGAGATAAGACTCATCTCGAAAGTTATTTTTCATTTGAAAAGCTGAAAAAGAATGTTAGTAAAATTTACTATATAAGGATAACAACATACACTTAACTTTCGCGCCCATCACATTAATTAATCGTTATAGGAATAATTCCGAAAGATTTATATTTGTCAAACACTGACTCAAATTACTAATGCAAAATGCTATAGAATCGAAAAATTTAGTTCTTCAGCTGATCATAAAGATTGATTAATTCTCTACAACACAAGATATTAACAAGTTCCTTGCACGGTCTTCTCCGAAAATACGACTCTACCATTTGAAGAATGTTCGTTTTTATTTCTTTCAACAACTAATCTCACTGTCGCATGGTCTCTTATTGACGTGAGAAACAAACGTAACTTACCCGGCAGTTTTATACTTTTTTATCGTACGATAGCAATTCGTTGATCTTCATCTGAAATTGTTCGGACACATGAAAAAAACGGAGATCTTTGTTGTGAAATTAATTTAATAAAAATCTTTTCTTTAAAATTTACTTAAAATAAAAAACAAAGCACAAAAAATGGAAAATATTAATGAAAAAAATATTGAGTTTTTTAGTATTCATCTATGACAACTAAGTAATTCTTTTTTCACACCACATTGAACAAAAGCAAGTGTTAACGCATACTATTTTAAAAAATTTAGAATAGACGGACTATTTCTATAAAAAAAAAAAAAAATTCAAAAAAGTAATTCAAAAAGCTTATTAGCACAAGGGCTGTTAGGACTAACAAAAATGAAATTCTCATATATTCTTTTACATTTCTAAGTTAATTGAAAATACCTAAAGTGAAAATTCTTTCATGTTTAGTTTACCTTATTTCTAAGATCTGTCATTAGGGTATTGCGTATTTACTCGTGTTTGTAACAAGTAGGTGTTGCCTTTTTTTTTNTTTTTTTTTCTATTAAATTTTATTATAGATAAATGATAATAAGAAACAAATTATTAGTCAAACAAGTGCAGCCACTAATTAATAGAAGAATAGTGAAATAAATGAATGTCCGTAATGGAAAAAAGGGAGAAGGCACGAACATCTCGCTTTTAAACTTACACTGGCTGTTTCCTTCGAAATAATGCAGATTCCACAAAAGAAAAGAGAAAGCGCGAAACTATGCAATTACTGTTGTAATCAACATTCTTAACTCCTCTTACAAACCTGTTACGGATGTGAATTTAATGCAGTAGTATCTACACTCATAGAATAGTATAAACTTTAAAATAAAAATAAAATCTGACAGAAGGTTTTGTTTCTGTTGTTAATCTTTCTTAACCAACCGGACGTTATTCACCATGGATAAATCACATTTCGCATTCATTAATAAGTTCACCAAGTCTTCGATCATGAAACGTTCCTATTCCACCAATCATGTGTCCCTCCATTCTTAAATTCTCATCATCTATTATAGTTACTGTATCTTGGTTAAAATTATTTAATGTTGTTAGAGCCGAATTAGCAGCTGTATCAAGTTGACCAATACCGGATCCATTTGCTAGTACTGTTGATGCTATATATCCAGCGTAAGGTGAACGATCTTGAAAAGGCATTAATGATTCTGATTCAATCAAGGATTCTCTATCTTCACTAATGATTGGCATTTGATTATTATGTAAATATAATACTAATGAATTTGATTGTTGTAAATTATGAAACTGTTGTTGTTGTAATAAATAATTCGCTGGAATTAAGTTACCAGTTGTCATACCACAATAATCACGTAAAGAATTGACTTGTGTCGTTAACATATTCATGCCAGCACGCATAAATTGACCAGAATTACGTAAAGATGATAATGTTTGTACACGAATCGATTGAAGATAAGCAGCGGAACTAAGAACAAAAATACAAAGAAATTACTTACGAAATATTTCTAATAACATACGTCTCGGCTGCTTGTCGAATTGTTCCACCGGCTTGTTGTACACCTAAACGAAGTTTATCTCGTACTTGCTCGAGTGTTTCAGTTATATTTGCGGCTGCTGATGATAACCATTGATTAACTTCAAAATTCGGTGGTGTACGCGCAGCACTATTTGGTGTCATGGTTGGATATACTGGTGGTGTTTTCAAATGATCACCACGATAATAATATGTTCGTTTTAATATTATACAAATTAAACCACCAATAAGTGACATGAAAAGTCCAAAACTCATTGTAAAAATAATGATCCACAACGCATGTTTCTCGGCATATGTATCAATATCAAAATCAAATGTATGTGTATACACTCCAAGCATATTTATACCGGAACATGAAAGATGATGTTGTAGACTGGCGCGTGCCTGTGTAACGGATAATTGATTTGTATTAAATGCATATAATATATGTCGTGTACGAGCACTGAACGGGCCAGCAAAAGTTTTCAATTTCCTATAGAAGGGTTGATCATTATTGAATAAAATTAAATCAATACTTGATGAATTGATTGATGTTAAATTGCCGAAAGGTGTTGACCAAATTATCATCGGTGGTGGTTGAGCGTCAATTGGACAGGTAAGAGTGAATTTAGAAAAACGTAAATAACATGCTGGATGACTATCAAGTTTTTGAGAATCATAGTAAGGTGCCATACAGTTATTATTTTCAGTCTAAAATTTTAAGATTTAAAAATATACATTGTCATGGAATAAACCTAGAAAATCTAAAGTATAGAAATCTGAATTGCTTGTGAATATTATCATAATCTATGAAGTACAGATTTTCTTCCTAATAGTTCTTACTCTTTGAATAGGAGTCACTATATATGTCATGAAAAAGGAATCGAATACTTGTAATTCAAGAAGTACTCACTCAAGGAAGTTAAGCATTGTTGAATGATGATGATTGCCATTGAAAGAATGGTTACATAAGTTTAAAGAGTGACTTATTTATTGAGAGTTTTTCATCAATTACAGCTACTTGAATCGTTTAAAAATCCCACACAATCATTCTTTCTAAATGAAAAAGTCATTTTCAGATGATCTTCTAACAGAGACCTATTTCTATTCATTTGCCCTATCATTGTACTTAACTCAATAGACTATTGTCTCTTCTAAACTAAGATAAAATCTGTTTAAATCGATAAAAGATTTAACACAAGTATTTAGACGGATTTCTTTTTACCGAAGATCGCTTTAGATTTGTGAATTTTTCGCATATTCTTCGATAAAATTCTGTTGTACATTGACAATTGAGTGGATTATTATTCAGATCAATCATTATATTCAGTAATAACTCAGGTAACACACGTTTTAATTGATTATTTTTCAGATCTAGTTTAATCAATTTTTTCAAATTAGAAAAAATTCGAGCATCAAGAATTTCTAAAAGATTGTTTGCTAATGAGATTATCTCTAATGATTGAGGTAACATAATTGTATCACTGTTGAATTGTCGAATATTATTCGATTCCAATATTAATTGACGAAGATTCGATCTATACCGATTCTGTGGTGTTATAATTATTGTTTGAATTTTATTATTACTCGCATTTAACAGTTCAAGTGTCAACGGGTATTGGTCAATTATGAATATTGACCAATGATAATTTTTAACAAACAGATTTTCAAAATTTTCATCAAGTAAAACACTTTGATAATCGATACGAGTTGCTTTAGTCGTATTTAATGCATAGTAACTATCACATATCCATGTTTGGGATAAATTTGAATAGCAAAGACCATGAGCAATGGGCGGAAGCGTTACGATACCAATAAAGAGAAGTTTTAGAAACATCTAAAAATATTAAAGAATAACTTATAGAATAAAAATGACTGAGCACTATCTCATGGTTCTATATGATCAAATAAAGGTCAAATATTATCCCTTCGATTCACAGAGCTAGTCTCGATATTTCTCAACGTCGATACTCAGATATATATACTGAAAATAAAAACTAGAAATATTTGTTCTATTTACTTTTATTATTATTCCAAGCGAGGCAAAAACTTTTTGATCAAGAAAAAGTCAAGCACAAAAAAATAGTGCGAAAAAGAAGGAAGACGGAGATTAAATATATAAGATATATCTTCTTTCTACACAAGTATTTAAATGCTACGATCGAGAGCAGTCACACATTAACTTTATACAGAAAAACAAAAATGAAAATTATTTTGTTAACTATCTGACAGAAGAAAGATCGATTACATGACATCGACGAAAAATTCCCGTGGCAAAGGATTTGTCATAGCACGTTGAAAGGATTCTTTGCTTGAGCGTAGTCGATTCGGCACATCAATTAATTGTCGTGTTTCACTACTACTACTTGTCGATGTTGAAGATGATTTTGTGCCAATAACACCTGAAGAAAATGACAAGAATATTTATCGTGAAAATTTAACAGTTAAAAAATAGAAGAAAAAAGGCAAAGTACGTTTTTTGCTTTTTATTGAAAAATTGTTTTTTTTTGTGACAAAAATGAAAAAAAAATGAATATTTATAGCATCGTTCATATCTGACAAATGCTGATTAAATGAAATCAAACTTCGACAGGGGATGAACATGTCGTAATATCATTATCATCATTGCTACTGCATAAAGTCGCCGGATTGATACATGAAAGATGTCGATAATAAGAATTTTTCATGGACATAACTAGATACAAAAAATGTACTCTCTCAATAAGTAATCGAACTTGTATTATAAATTGATGTAATATTATAAATTTAATTTATCGATTAATCTTACCTGAACGATGAGTGTCGGCTAATAAAGATTGTGAGGGTGATTGGAGTGGAGCATTATTTTTATCGACGAAACCAAACGTTGAAACCGTATTTTGTCTTGTTGTTGACAATAACGAATCTCCACTACGACGATCCGTAGTATTTGTATGATCAGAAACAGTTTCATAATCTTCAGCTTCTTCATCAAGCGTCAATTGAGATATACCTAAAAAACAAAAAACCTATTTTCATATTTCAAAATTATTACTATTTACCTTGTGAATAAATATCACCAAAAACATAATAACACTGTTCAGAAAATGTTAATTTATGAACCGTATGTCGAATATAACCTGCTTTAAGCATTGATGAAGCATATTTTCTTGCATCATTGCGATTAACGAATCCATCGACATTTTCAAATAACCAATTAACTAGATCCGAACCTAAAATAAATTCATAGTAATTGATTTATTTATTTTTATTTTCTACAATACCAAGAAATGATTTTGGTATTGGTATTTTCAACCATATTCTATCACGTATGTCTAAACCTGAATCAGGTTCAGCCATAGCACGTACAATTGTGTCCATATCAGAATTGATCGTTAAATTAAGATCGAGACCGAAACCTGAAATAGCTAAAATATTAGAATTTTGTCTTTATAATTCAATTACAAGCTTACGTTGATTATCAATCATGGTATTGTTTGTACTCGATATCGTTGAGCTCATATTTGTTGTTGAATTTAATATCGATTGTCGATTGTGAAGTAAAATTTGTTGTTGTGGATTTTGATATGTATTTTGTACAGCTTGTGTATGTGCGAGCCATGATAATGGATCAACGGGACGTGCTTGTTCATGACGAGGTAACGTAAAATAACCACGTGGTGTTGGGTCCCAACATTTCGCTACAACCAATTTTATTGGTCTATTTGATAAATAATCAGAAAGTTATGTAATTGTCTTTCTAGATAATTCTGTTTTTACCCTGGCTTCTGTACAGTTTCACGTAGAATTTTAACAGCATCATCATTAGACAATCCTTCAAAACTAATATCATTTACTTGAAGGATCATATCACCTGGTTCAATGCGACCATCTTGTGCAACAGCTCCTCTAGAATAATAAGAGAATGAGTCTTAGTTTTAAACTGACGTTTTACTTATGAGCCATTCCGCGCAAGCCACGACCTATTCATGTGGGAGCTGCTCAATCGATGGAAATCGATTTGATTCCTTTGCATATAGGTTCGTAGGGGCAAGAGTTTGACGAATTTCTGCGCAAGCCGTTTCAAAAAATATTGTTTCGTTCCCGAGATATTCAATTTTTTCTGAGAGCACCCTCCTAAAAACATGAGATTTTTTGTAACATTCATATTTATTCATGGGGATCTCTGTTTTGGTTGAATTTTTTATTATAAGTCGATTTTAGTTTTATCTATTTTTCTTAATAGAAATACACTCAAATAGGTGAGTCATCTGTGAGTTGGCATGGGCAACAAAATCGAGGAAAATTTCTAATTTTTTTGCGATTTTGTGCATGTAAATAATGGTTGAACACTTTGTATCAGAAAGTTGAAATTTTATCCACTGGGAGATCTTATCAAGTACTAATTCTGATAAAATATTCAGCTCTTCAACTAACTCCTATGACTCAGGGGACCCTCGTCAAAAAAGAAACTTTGATCAAAATCACCATTTTCAGGAAAAGATATTTATAGCAAAATCAGGTTTGTAGAAGTTTTGTCTTTATGGTTTCAAACTACATACATAGTACTGCAAAAATTAGGATGGGATAATGTATATTGCCGCTCAGAGTCTTATCTAAAGTTGAGTAAAAGAGCTGCGTATTTTAAGCAACATACTTTCAGATTTACTCCTGAATAAACAACAACATGACATAATAGAAAGAAACTTACTATCTACTACTCATTGAGGTATAAAGATTCTTTGAAACTGAGAAAAAAATATTTCGATAAAAAACCATGGAGGGCAATACAGCATTAGTTTCACTATTGAAATCTCTGCACTCCCCTCCATGGTTTTTTATCGAAATATTTTTTTCTCACTTTCAAAGGATCTTTATACCGCAGTGAGTAGAGGATTGTGTGCTCATATATAGTAGATAGAAATTTCCTTTCTATTATGTAAAATGGTCGTCTATTTGTGAACAATTATTAATAATTTAGTTTACAACATACCACTTTTATCGCATTTTTGACGAGTCACCTTCGTCTTAGAAGTTAGCTACGGAGCTGAAATTTCTATCAGAGTAAGTACTTATCAAGATCTCATTGCAGCCTAAATTTCAGTTCTGTTATATGATTCATTCAAGTCGATAGTTACACGCACAAAATCGCAAAAAGTGAGAAATTTTTCATAAATTTTGTTGTTGCAGTCAACTTTTTCACGATTCAAGCATTTGAGTTCGTTTCTTTTTGGAAATATACATCCACTAGATGTAGGCTGACACCAAATATTTCAACTTAAATGAAAGAACTTTTGAAGAGATATTGATATCAGAAAAAGTTGTAAAAAATGTCATATTTTTAGGACTGTGCCCTCAGAAAAAATTGAATATCTCGGGAACGAAACAATATTTTTTGAAACGGCTTGCACAGAAATTCATCAAACTCTTGCTCCTACAAACGTATACAAAAACAAGTCGAATCGATTTCCATCGATTGAGCAGGGTAGGTCGTGGCTTACGCGGAACGGCTCTTATAGTAAAAATAAGACTAGCAATCTTGTGGTGTGTGTCTATAGTAACGGAAACAAAATAGTGAATTACATTGAAAGCAAGCGTTACTATTATCGAATGTTCCGAAGCTTACCCTCAATATTAACTGACGGAAATGTGTTGATGATTGCTTGCGAGGCCCAATATATTCTCTTAGTCTGAAGAAAAGTATTTCGTATTAGTATACTCGAGCTAAACAGTTCATGAGAGTTGTAAATGACAGCTCTAGAACAACTACGTCCATCGTATTTTTCTTTCAATAAATTTTACCCTTTCATTATTGAGCCAACATAGATTCCTCCATCACTTGAACCTGTTTTATCACTTTGACCGACAATACTTATACCCAAAAAGTTAACTGCATCTGCAAAACAACAACAGATTCTTTTATTTAATGCAATGAAATAATGATTAAAACTTTCATACCTAAATTAAGTGTTACCGTAATAATATTTAATGTCATTGTCGATTCTGAATTAAGACTACTGAATGATGATGCCTATAGGTTATTTCATGAGAAAAATTTAGACAAAAAATCATACAATAATAACAAATTTACTCGATCAAGTCCTGATGGTAATCGATGTTTTCTTCTACGAGGTCGATTTCGACCATGATATCGTGATGATATTGTTGTTGAATCCGTAACCGTTGAATATCTAAAATTATCAAGTGTTAGTGAAAATCGTAAGTCACAACTTCATTGTTCTCAAGTCGATATAATTCCTTCGTATCGTTTTCTCAGAAATTTCTACAGATACACCAATCTATTTGTAAACCATAGAAATTATTATAATGCAACTAGAAGTTATTTCTTATTGTTAACTAATGAGTTCAAGTTCAACTCACCTATCATCTTCAGTTTCATCTAAGAACGTTGTTGATTCGAGATCACTACTTGGAAATGATGCCATATCATTAACAACACGTTTGGAGAAACATTTTTGATAATCAGCACTATTCGCTGATGCATAACGTCGACTCATACGTTGCAAACGTGGTTGTTGAATATTGAATGAACTACTGGTTGTTGATGTTAAAATAGTATCATCTCGATAATGATGTGGATGTTTCGATTGTTTGCTTCCACCGCCGCTAGACGTTGTACTACCTTCGATTGAAACAAGATAAGCAAGCACACGATCTTGTGTGTCAAATGGTAAAATTTGTTCATCATTAGTTATTTCTTCTTTAACTTTACCAATCGATGGATCATTTGTAGCAAAGAAAAATTTATATTTTGAGCAATTACGGTCAAGTGCATTTTTAAAATCTTTTAAACGTGGCAAACCATGTACATTTAATTTTGTTAAATAAGGTGGATCATGATCATCGATATAATAAAAAACTTTGATTTCTGAATTCGATATTTGTTGTTCATCAGGTGATTTACCTGTCTCTTCACTCATCATTAAGTATTGTTTTTTGAATTAATTAATTAACTAATTTGTTACGCATTATGTAAATTTGCGATTTTATTTAAACATCTGGATTTCAGGATATAACGACGATGCAACAAGAATAGAACAGCAACAATAAACAAGACAAAAGGTCGTCAGAACAATGATCGGACAATCAATGGATAAACTCAAAGGCCAATGATCAATATGATTCATTGTTTCATTCATCGAATCGCTGACCTGTGGCGTAGATGGCGCTAGATTTACTATATGAAACGATTCAATTTTATAATTTCAAATGAATAGTTGAATGTGTGATTTTAAGTAGGTGTGAAGAAGTTTGTACTTATGGAAATGACTTAGAAGGTGACGAATTCGATTCATAATTGCTTAGAGCTAATTAAATTGTTCATTACAATATGTTGTTCTGAGAAAAATTTAATTCGTTATTAATGTCTTACGATCGTGATCATTATAATCGGCCATCAGAAAAATAGCTTTCAAACTTAAACATAGAAGTTGTTGCAATAGCAAATGATTTTGTTCTCGTATTGAGAATGCTGAAAGTCAATATTAGCACAAATGTAAACGAGGTGTTCATTTAATGTATCGTATTTTTTGTTCACACTGAAAATTCAATTTGCAATTGGAAATAATTAATCAATTTTATGATACATTAGTAGTTCGTTTTTAACTGATGTTCACAAAAAAAATCCTATGATAGATGTTATACTTACTTAAAATGATTGAACTTTGTTCTTTGTCTATGGTAAGTATGTACCGACGAAGTAAAAACTTCATTGCGTCACATGACATATACATCATAAATTACACGCGAAATTAAGCAACCAAAACAAAACAAACTAATAGTTGTGTACGTGTAGTGATAGAAATATACATTTAATAACTTTTTTGGATACTCGCCATGGTACTAAAAACATCATGTGTGATTCATACAAATAGTAAAACGAACGTAGCGAAACATAAGTATGTAAGAGATATGCATCTTAATAAACAAAAAAAGAAGTGTTCACTTCCGTAACATCTGCATGGATTGAAATTAAACTTTTCGAATATGAATGATTTTATTGACTCAATAGTTGATAGAATTCTACCTAAGAATCTACTAAAAATAGTTCATACATTTTCCCAGCACTAAGTGGTTGGTTCTTTTATCTATAATAAAATGAGTTATGTCTATAGTCTATTGGATGATTCTAGAATTTATGAGGAAAACGAATCTTTCAAACATTTATGACATTTCAGTTTTACTGAAACTAGTTTTAAATAGATTGAGAAATGTTTTTCGAAAGATAATCCCACTTATTATTGTGTAAATATAAAATGACATTCCACTCGCTATAAATGTCAGAAGACTAAATGAATCATAGATTAGCTTATCAATTGCATTGTGCAATGATTGCTCTGTTGTATTTGGTGCAAATGTTAAATATAATTGTTGAATAGTATGAGGAACTGTGAACAAAAATAACAATAAGGCTTGTACGATAAGCATTTTTAGTAAATGCCGCTTTAATTTTGTTGATTGAGCCATCTGACTAGATGAGTCACTTGTTTTGGCTGGTACTACAGTTGCTTCGAAACGAGAAGCTATGTGTGTACGAGTGTGTATGTTATGGACGTCTTTTATTGTTATCCATCCAAAAATGGCTATCGAAAGTAATGGTAGTAGGGTAGTGCCGAATGTATACAACAGACTTGTAATCACACAACAAGCATACGTTGATGCATAACATGGCCGAATATATTCAGTCTGATTGGCTTCAAAACAACTGAGTACCGGAATATTGAGTGGGCATGAATAAAAGAAAACAACAAATATACTTCGTCAAACATTCCACATAGTAATTATGTTTCGGAAGTTCACAGTTGCACTGGATGATAACCATCGATCAATACTTGCGAGAATGATTAACCATAATACCATTGTTCTCGAACCATACAAGATAAAACTTCTAAGTTTACAAGTCCACCCAATAGTGAAAGTCAAATCAGTTGCGTAACTAGACACTCTTTGCCCGGTAAGACCGCTGATTATAACAAGCAGACCAGCTATCGATGATAAGAGTAAGAACATAGCTAATGGATTCGAACACAGTGGTGGTTGAACTAATACAAACACATTGAGAAGATTTCCAATTGTACCAAATATATAGATCAAAATAGAAACACAATGATTTAGAGAAATTGCAATATCATTCAACAAGATAACAATATATTGAGTGGTATTCGTTTGTGACATTTTTTAAATGATTACTAAATTAGATTTAAGTCTTACAGAAAAATCAAGAGAAAAAAATTCTAATAGTAGCCGAATTAGATACTGTCACTTAAAAGTATAATTCTATTCAGTGGCGTAGGCAGGGGGAGGCATTGGGCAATTGTCCAACGAATTTTTCAGATGATGACATTTACTCAATGCCAAAAGCTCGGACACGACCCCGGTCGAAGAAAACGGTCGTATACAATACAAATACGGCCCGTTTTACGTGCCGTATTTTGCCCGTATAACAGGGGCAGTAATACGGTCGTATGTTCTATAGAATACGATAATATTACGCTGGCTTTACGAGGTTTTGCGGCTGATATACGGTGTCCGTGTATGGCCGTAATACCGCCCCTGTTAAAACGCCCTAATGCGGCTTAAAACGGCTGTTTACGGTAATGTTACGCCGGTTTACGGTGGTCTGTTTTGATCGACCTTGGGACTGCATTTTTGAAGATTACACTGACGTTTTATTAATAAATAGCTGCTTATCGCCATTTAATCAATCCCTTTAAAAGGATCGATTGAGATTTGTTTCATTAAACTAATAAACATAATGATTACATTGCTGTTATATTTTTCGGTCAAGACTTCTTGTTCTACTCAGCATCGATGATGTAAAATGCGGGTGGATTCTCATGTATTTTTCTGAATATATAAGATTATTTAGAATGTAAATAACTGAAATTATCTAAGAGTAACACTGCTGAAGTAAGTTATAGCATGACTCGCGCAACTTAAGAATTAAATACTTAGAGGAACTAGGTAGAGAATTTAAAGAAAAAAACAATTGAATGCATAAATGAGGAGCAAAGTTGCACCTGGTAGGACCTTTTCTTTAACGATATAGTTTCAGAAGGTCGAGTGATATTTCAGCATAAGTCATTATTCAAATTTTTTTTTACCTGATATCAAGAAAATCAACTTCTCGATTAGTCATATCCATCTTGAAATCAATGCAATAATGGAATCATATTTATTATAGAGCATTTTTTACTGTCGATTTCGATGTATTTTTTACACTTAACGTCTTTTAGTGAACAGAAAACTATATAGCACTATAAATTCTACATTGCCTTTCTTTGGACTTTATTAATTATTCGTTAGATATAGACATCGATCAGTAGTGCCACGTGCAATCTGCTTTCGTAATCGTTCATTGTTTTTGAAATTTGTGGGAAATCTATCCTCGAAATACTATGGTTAATACAGGAAACCTATGAAAAATACAATCTTGAAGAGTTTTCTAGTTTCTTATGACAGCATAAATTGAGATGAACGTAGGTCACTGAAATACACCAAGAATTTCATGAGGAATTTTGACGATATATACTAGTTGTATCCTTCTGTTCCAACATTAATCACCTTTGACATCAATAAAAAGTGTTGAGATATAGGAAATAAATATTCTTACACGCTAGATTTTCTGGAAAAGTCATGACAGTTTGAAAAATTTTCATACCAGTCAGTATATAAAAGGTTGTAGGGGTTGCTAAGTATATGGTCCGATGAACAGTTCTCTACTTATTAGGATCAGACCTAGTGTCTATTCGTTACCTCCTACAGTTATAGCTTTGCATATTTACACTTCTTTTTTAAATAAAATTTTTAAATACTTAAAAACTACAGGTTACATTTGTGAAACAGTGCCAGAAAAGTGCCAGAAATCTTCTTAGTCAAAAGTAACAAATTTCACCTCCAGGTCGACTGATCCGATAGGAACCTGGAAATATCCTACAATCCGATACAATTCTATCGGATGGGTTCCGATAGGTGCCTACTGTCGGATTGCTCGACCTGGGCTCGATAAACATAACGCTTTTTGAAGACAATAAATTTTAAAAAGTGTCGCCCAATCGATTAATGATTGCCCCTTATTGCCCAATACTCAAAAATATTTTGCTGGGAAATGGCCCATGACTCAAAAATTCCTCGCTACGCCACTGCTTCTATTATATTCATGTCTCATCATCGCTGAAAATGAAAAGAAGTTTTTTTTGCATTAAAACTTGCCGTATATTCTCTATGTATATAGGAGTAATCATTTTGATAAAAAGATAAATATAAGACAGCTACTTTTAAAATAATTTAATTATTAGTATTAAAAATAAAGTGCTTGCTTTACTATTCAGAGGATTAGTTGAACAATGACTAGTAGATGGAGTTCGATTAAGAACAGAATTAAGTTTTCTTAAACTCGTTTCTTTTTCAAAAGCAAGATACGTATTGATAACAACAGTGCAGTTACTCATGATAGTGCGTGAAATGGTTAATTGATATATTCAGGGTATATCAAAAGTAATAATGCCGACGCTATAACATCGTATTGAAAGCTCAAGAAAAATTTCTTTCTTCTTATGTACTGACAGGTAGCAGTGGCGGATCTACCAGTTAGGCTACCCGGCCATCGCCGCCCCTCTTAAGAAACGTTTTTGATTTTCTCCAGCAGAAATGAAACAGAAAATAGTCGTTCTGTCTCAACTAGGGGTGTACAGCTCACGCTCATTTTCGTGAGCGGTCATCAGTGACAACCAGCTATGGGGGTTGAATGAGTACGAGTGATTTTGAGGTTCGTAGCACTAGTTATAAAGAAGTAAAATTAGCTACAGTTTTGGTTATTGACAACTGAAAACCCTCATGCTCACGATCGCTCATTCGCGCTCATTTCAAAATGAGCGTGAGCTGTACACCCCTAGTCTCAACTAGACTTGAAAAACCGTTTTTGGCCAGGAGTGCCACCCCTAACAGATTTTCTGGATCTGCCACTGACAGGTAGTACAGCATTCTATAATTCCTTCTTTGTATATTAGTTGTGGTACTCTCACCCAGGAGGATCATCCTGCCGTCTGAAAGGCCATCGGAAACGGCTATAAAACGACATAAAACAGCATTAATTTTCACCCTATTTCGCCGTAATCCATCAGCTCGTTTTACGGCCCGTTTTTTTTTTGCTAGAAAACGGCCATCGCTTTTAACACTATTCCCCAGGAGAATCAATCCGATACCATATCCCATCGGATCCTATGGGGTCCTACCATCCGACGAAACCCCGTTGGATTCCTGGTTGAGGAATCAATGTTGAATCCGACAGTCGTATTTCCAATCATATCCGATTGTCGGAACCAATGAAATCCGAAGCATTCCGGTTCCGATTGACGGTTGATGTCTGATTTTATCAGTTTNCGATACTAAGATCCAATATCGATTCCGGAACCAGGAATCCAATAGTAACCGATCGGAACTCATCGAACGAAGGGGGAAATAGCGGACTTGAAGTACAAAAGTACGTCAAAGTACACTACTTGAAGTAGCTTGAAGTAGCTCAAAGTATCACTCAAGTAGCACAAAGTTAGAACAAGTAACTTCAGATAACTTCAAGTAAATGTGAAGTTGAAATGTACGTGAAAGTAAATTACTTGAAGTAGCTTAAACTACTTCGAAGTACATCGAAGTAGCTTAAAGTAGCTCAAAATAACTTCAAGTTCAAAAGTCCGCCGTTTCCCCCTTGCATCGGATCCTAGGCTAGGATTCATTCTCCTGGGTCTCTTCGTTTTCCGAGCTGACGGAAAACGGCGCCGTTTTTTAACGTTTTACATCGTTTTATGCCGTTTCAGACCGTTTAGGGGCCGTTTTCTTTCACCTGGGCATGTATGTGTATTCCATGTATAACACTGTTTATGATATTGCTTCACTCAATATTTCAACTAGAAGTCAGGGGATCGTTTAGCCATGACATGGTTTTTGTTTGTTTGTTGTAACGAACTGCGTTCTTTCGCTGCAATCATCTATTTTTATCATTGGATGCTAATCAATGTTCAGTTGGTAGAGCCCATCGTAATACCTGTACTGAATAATGGAGAGAAAAGTTTTTAATGCTAGTTAGTTATCAACTTTGAGAAAGATAAACTATATATTGGTGTTTTTGAGAATGAGAGATTGTCATGTTTTTAGTCTGATCGTGTCTACTAGCGACATCATGATGAGAAGCCTCACATCCAATGCATTGCTTGATTTCAATGAATGGAGGAGGTCAAACAACAAATATGAAAGTACTCACATATATATATATATATAAATATTTCCTCATCTTTGTTAATTCTCTATACATCCTTTGAGAGAAATTTAAATTACTTATGTCCTCACGAAGTCCACGTTCACGAAGTCGAAGCCCATCAAAAAAACACAAAAAAAGTCACAAACATTCGAGTAAATCTAGTGATGAAGGTTCACCACCTGTCAGTAATTTGTCAATAAAAACGGAAGAAGGATCATTGACTGAAAATAATTCCGTTTATAAAGCACGGCTTCCTTCTGTTATGTTACCACCATCATTTTTAGCTAAACTAGATGTAAAAGATGATGAAAAAACTAGATCACCAACTGGTGATCAATCGCCCGGTAAGAAAAATTAGTCATGAAACGGATTTCATCATGTTGGTTTTTTATCTTCAGCTGAATCAACAAGCAATATTGCACAACCAGCAAGAAAACGTAAACGACGTTTTGGTGATGAAACTGATAGAGTTTTTCTACCGAACATGCCAACAACTATTTCAGCCACTACTATGACAGATCAACAACAAAAAATTTATGTTTGTAAGTGAATTTGTAGTATGTTGAATTTGTAGAAAATCGTTGTTTTCTTTTTTTAGTACAAGTTCAAATCGAAGAATTAACACGACGCTTAAAAATGAGTGATTTAGGTATTTCAACAAATTCTGAAGCCAGGTAAATATATTTGATTATTCTCAGTGTTATTATTTTTATTTTCCATAACTTCCATTTTCCTTCCGTCCTTCATTTTTTTTATGAGTATTGATTTGCGTTAGTTGATAAAAAAACAAGTTCTCTTTTTTGTTTTATTTAGTGCTACGAATTCTTCTAATGCACCGAAATCCAGACAGAAGTGTTTCTCCCTTTATGTTTTTTTTCCTCTAATAATAAAATCCTCTTCCTTTTCTAGTCATCTTCTCGTGTCTATGTGTGACGTTGAACGTCAATCGATATTGCAAGGTGAGATAATAAAAAGACGCGTACAACACATATATATTTAAGATAAATCCCTATCTAATCATTTTTCTTGTAGGTTAAAATTTTTAATCTTTTCTTATGTTCTAGTTCAGTATTCTACACGATGGAGTGTGTCATTTCTTTATTTTTGTGTATTAAAAAGAACAAATTGAATAAAATAGCTCACATTATTATATTTAATCATTTTAGGTCTCCATCACCCGAGCCAATTTATGATCAACAAGGAAAACGGCAAAATACTCGTGAAGTTCGAACAAGACGAAAAATTGAAGAACAACGTCATCGACTTGTTACCGAATTACTCGTACTCAATCCTGAGTATAAAGCACCAGCTGATTACAAGTATGTATTACACTATGAAACAAAGAGTTTACTCTTCCTGGGAAAAGACTACAGGACAGTTGTTTAGAATATCTATCATAGAATTGAGTATTTATCAAGTACTGATTAACTATTGAATTAAAAGTAGTAAACATATGACTCATCTGTCATCGAATATAATCTGAAAGGATATGCAATGTTCTTCTTTCAAGAATTCATTAAAATATCTTCATTTTAGACCTACACAAGCGAAATATATTGATAAAGTAATGATTCCACAAGAAGATCATCCAGACGTTAATTTCGTCGGATTAATTATTGGACCACGTGGAAATACACTCAAAACATTAGAAAAAGAAGTAAGTGTATTCATATATATATTACATATTTTCACTGGAAATGGGTTTTCTCTGTTTTAGACAAATGCTAAAATCATCATTAGAGGTAAAGGATCAATCAAAGATGGAAAAATAGGTTTAGTCAAATTTGGTCCACTACCAGGTGAAGATGAACCTTTACATGCTTATATAACCGGTACTTCACCTGAAATAGTAGCTAAAGCTGTTGAGAAGGTAAAAATACAAGATTTAAAAATAATGATGTTCAATATTTTTCATATGTGTATATAGGTGAAACAAATAATAAATCAAGCTATTGATGAGCCTGAAGGAATGAATGAATTGCGTAAACAACAATTACGCGAATTAGCATTACTTCATGGAACATTACGTGAAAATGATTGTCTCATGTAAGAAAACCTCTCGTTTTCTATCTCGAATTTAAAAATTCTCTTTCTTCTTTATAGAAAACTGAAAATAATTGATGAAGCTGAAAAAATTGTTACAAATACAATAGTATGCACAATATGTGGCGGAGCTGGACATGTAACAAGTGATTGTAAATTTCGTAAAAAACCAGATGGAACATATGCAGAATTAAATCCTGATGGATCTCTTATGATTAATGGAACAAATAGAGCTGAACAACAAAAACTTGATTGTGAAGTAAGATTTAGAAATTTTATTTTATTAAATAATAGTTTTTCGTATTTTTTTAGTATCAATCATTAATGAATGAATTAACAGGTAAAAAAGATTCAGATACAAATTCTTTATCATTAGAAGATAGAAAAAATCTAATGAGTGGATCAAGAACAAATGGACCAACATTAGCTATAACAGGTGGAATACCACCAACAAGTACCCCAGTTATTGCTCCAATGCCATTTAATAATCCTACAACTACGAATAATAATGGAATGCCAAACACGATTAATAATTATGTAAGTCAAAGGATTATTTTCGTTATTTTATTCGAAGCTTGCATGAGTAAGGAAAGCCATAGGCTAGAATGATCTATTATTATTTTGATTAAATGAATCGTTGATAGAAAACGTATCGATACTCATCTCTTTCATTCGTGAAAAGTTATAGCTATTAATATATCATGTAAAACTATATATTTATATTTATTGTATGTGTTTTTTTAATAGAATCCTCCATCATTGATGTCTCTTCATACAAACAATAGTTCTTCTACTACTAGTACGACTAATACTACTACTACTACTCAACCGCAAACATCAACAAATTATTGGAGTAATACGGGTCCTCGTTACAATAATAATGATGTATTCGATGGTCATTATCTTCTACGAAGAAATAACCGAAGTTCAAATTATTCATCATATATTGAAGGTGATTCATATCGTGCTCAACATATACCGGCCTTGATGGAAAATGGAGGCAGTAATAGTAATAATACAAACTCATCGACATCATGGTCAAATCCTCAAAATCCCCAACAATGGAGCCAATGGAATCAATATAATACTGCTATGTATTATCAAAGTGTTTATCAACAACAATACTATCAAAATAATAATGCTGGCTTCGTACCACCTTTACCAAAAACAGCACCTCCACCGCCGCCACCACCACGCTAACAAAGATACTTTGTATTTTTTCTATTGATGTAATTCGTGTTTTCTTTTCTTTTTTGTTTTTGTTTTCTTATCTATACTACCCGAATCATATTATTTGTAGGTTTTGTCTTCTCTAATGTCTAAACATGTATGTTCACTACGAATAGAAAAATATTGTTGAGACAAATACCTTGTAACTATCGAACTTGAAATATAAATATCGTTCATGACATATACAGAAAAACAGTATAGTTGATCCAAAAAATTTCAAAAAGACCATCATGTAAGTTACAAGTGAACTACACATTTTTGTATTCAAATAAAAAGCTCATTCGTATGATTCTGTTGTTTTTTGTTGAAATTATGAAGTAGATGATAGTAAATGCATATGCAATTTCAATATGAAATTTGATAGAGAATCTTTTTGCTGCAAAACTTAAATCTATGGACAAAAGTGAAAAAAGATGTTCTTGAAAAATCATATTCGTGGTACGTAGTTTTGTCATTTTGTGAAGTAAGAAGTAAAATTTAAAACAATGGAATTGCTTTCAAAGATAGTTCCACTGTTGTTCGCTTGAAAAATATTCTATGAGTTCCAATCCGTTTTACACTCATTGTCCTTAGTGGATGATCGAGTTAGCAGCTTCCGTAGCCAGAATGAAAATTCTTTCTGGAAGTAATACGGGCTATATTATCTTTCAATATTTTGTTGATATATTTGATATTCTTGACTTTGCCTTATTGCTATGTCAATTCATAAAAAGTGACTTGTTTTTGATTAAACGGCATATTTTATACGGAGATATATTTATAAGTTCTATGAGTATATAAGCAATGGAACTAAGCAAAAATAAAAAGCGCCAATATCAGACATGTACTTTCTGTTTATGTAATCTCTTGAGGAGCCACGGCCGATGAAGAATTTTTATTACAGATTTTCCACTTGAACATTCTAATAAATTCACATCTAAAGTCATTAAATGTAAATAAATATAAAGGAAAGGATAGTATGTGATACGTAAAAAGAATGGCATCTAAAAAATGTAAAATTGTAGGATTTGCATTTTCAAAAAATGCATTACCAATTGTTGCTGGTAAAGTCATAATCAAAAAAAGAGATATTGTTATAACTAATGTAAATGTAATAGTTCGATGTTGAATGCGGAAACTTGAAATTGAACTATTATAACGAAGTCGAATTAAATGATAACATATACCACAATTCAATGTCAGCATGCATATGAACGGTGCACAATCGTATACACCTAAATTCACATAATCCCAAAGAGGATATATATTGTATGATTGTGCGTAATTACTAATAGTACCATCAATTTTTCGATAACAAACAAACATAAGGATATGTGAATTTAACACGAAGCCAACAGTAATAATGCATACAATAATAATAAGAATAGGTTTTGATCTATTCAACCATGTTCGATGATAGTAGCTTGAAGATAAATACCGATCAAGGCAAACAAAAACACGAAGCCAAGCTGATACTTGTGGTGTAAAATAGCTAGAAAAACTAATAATTTTGCATGATAATATTGAATATTCTAGAAGATTCAATTTATATACAGTAACAGTATAGTGATTCAAATTCCATCCATATAACATTAAATTATCAAATATGGTTATTGTTCGCATGTAATGAATGATTGGTTTTGATTTTTTATCTCGAAATGATGATTGACAAAGAATAAAACACGTCAAAAGATTCATAAGTGTTCCAATAACGATTAGTACTAAAGAATAATAAGCAACCATCAGCGATACTGTGGATTCAGTCGTGCCTGTTGTGTTATTCGACATTGTTTGAAGAAACAAAACCAATCGTTGCTAGAGAAAAGAATAGAAATATTGAATTTAAAACAAAAGTCGTTCTATAGTCATTATATAGTTTGCTAAAGAACGCATATCTGGTTGAAAATCTCTTCAGAAAAAAAATTTTCTTTTTATTCCATACAATTGAACTTCTTCTCATGCTCATGCAAGTTATATGCATATACTTGGAAAGAATTGTGTGCTCTTTCTTATGGAAACAAAAATTTCATCGGCTACTTTTAGTCTTTTGAAACAATTTAAAAATAAGTTCTTTTATAATTAGCTTTTCTAATTATTATGATGGATTCTCAAAGATGTTTCTTCTAATATGACGTAAATATCTTGTTCACTTCGAGTATTTTAAGATGTTTGTTTAATTGCTCTAAGATAGGGATGTGCAGTGTCGGTGTACTGACCACCGACGGTGTGTCTCTAGTGGAGCACCAACGGCATCGGCCCTGTTCCCCAGTGGAGCACTGACTACACCGACAGTGTGCGCAGTGGAACACCGACCACACTGTCACTGAAACACTGATACACCGATATTTTTCTGATTGACTAAAGACTTCAGTCAATCAAAAGTTGTCGATGTATCAGTGTTTCACTGATCATCAGTGTATGAGTGATCATCAGTGAAGTCAGTGTCAGTGATACTGATTACAGTGTGACCGGTATTCCACTTGGCACGCCGCCAATGTAGTCGGTACTCCACTGTACACACTGTCGGTGTAGTCGGTGATCAGTTTTTCAGTATTTACACCGACACTACACATCCATACTCTAAGATAGAAAATTTAGCATAGTTAATATTTTTGAAGAAAAGAAGTAAATTATTAATAGGAAACCAATTTTAATTCATTCTACTGCTGCTAAATTCTTTATGTTTCATGTTCATAAGTGAAGAATACATTGCTTGTTCAGATGAAATGCCATATGTCATGTATGAAAAAGTCATCAATGGCAGTAGTTGTTGAATAATGAAAAGCAAATATCAACTGCTCTCTACGGTGAAATATTTAAATCTTTCAAATCGTTGTCTGTCCTCAGAAATTCTAGTTGAAATTTTTTACGAAAATTTACAAAAGAAAAGAGTCGAGCTTGGATTTCTGTTGGTATGGAAACTATTCTGAACTTGGACT
>OENM01000114.1:0-12594 GCA_900239745.1 Rotaria magnacalcarata | reverse complement strand
ATGAAATTCTAAAAGGCGGAATCCACAAAAGATTAAAAACATTTCCTGGATGGACAAGCAAAACAATTATTTTGTTTTCGCAAACTACAATCACAAACGTTTTTTCCACAAAACCTCATTATTTAACCCCAATATGACCCCCCACAAGTTCCATTTAGGTCCCATGCAACGAAGCTGAAGTCTAACATACCCCGAAATCCTGGATAAAACACTGCTTTGTATTATCAAAGATTATCTCATAATAGATATGTTCATCCACATTTGTCCATACTCCCAGTGAAAAATATTTCGAAAAAAAAACGGAATAGAATGGTTTCATGAGCATATGGAAACCTATCTCCTACGTAGAGAATGCGTTGCTTGTTTGAGCGAATGCGTTCAGAGTCAGAAAGAAATATTCTCGATCTGAAGGAACTGGTTCTTTACCGTTCCACACTAGTATGGAATACTTTCTTCTATACTGAAAAATCGTTCCCTATTTGAAGAGAAAGCATTCTGAATCATTCTTAAACCAGTAGAATTCATTCTAGTTCATTCTCTTTCGGAACGGTTAACATAGCATTTCATCGAAATAAAATAACTTTCTTTTACGTTCTCTCACGAGCCTTTAAGACAATAGATTCTCTGAAGATATGAATGCTTTCTTTTCAAAGCAAACCATATTTTCATTCTAAAATGAAAGGTCTGAAGCAAAGCAGGTTGAAATTGATGTGAGAAATGATGGAACCTTCATTCGATTTTACTTTAAGGATATTTGGTCTGATTTAGAAAAATTATTATTTTAATAACGATTTCAGTTGCAACGAATTGGAGTATGCTATTCGATAGAGCTCGTCAAGTTGTATCAGGAATAGTCTTTTGACTAATTGTAGATTCATCTATTAATGATCACCCAGGTGATCAGAAAGGTTAACCGTTTTAAAGAAGAGAAAGCGTTCCACAAGTGGCAGAATGCGTTCTTCACTGTTCCATTTCGAAACGACCAAGAACACCTTCTTAGAATGATAGAATGCGTTCTAGTCCGTTCCATTTGAGAACGGTTTCCATTTGTTGTGGAACGTTTTCTTTTCTTAAAAAAAGAGCTTCAGTTCTTTTGGAACGCATTCTTTACCGTACTTTTTTAGTAATATTTTTCACTGAGCTATTATTATTTGGTTCTAGATTTCATCTTTTATTTAAAAATTAAAATTTTAAACTTGATTTTGCTCATGTTTATATTTTAATGCCACAATATACGAAGTTTCGTCCGCACTGGTTGAGCAAAACAGACTTTGAAGGCCGTGATGTAAATAAATGGTTAAAACAAGGGGAGAAGATATCAACATTTAAATGCACTTTACGTAACACATATGAAAACAAAAGTTCATTGAAATCATTGTGGTGTGAGTGGGTGTTGATGTGACTTTGTGAGTATTGTTTTTCAGAGACCCATACGCTCGCACCTCATACCCATCATTATAGCAACGAAAATAAACTTGATGTCGCATCTTGAGAAATAGTTAGATGGCGTCATGTTTTTGCTGACTTGTATCTTAATTTTCGAAAAATATATTATAAGCAATGGTTAACTCTCAATGTTGCGGAAATTGATATTAAATCATTTGATATCGAATGGTTGATTGACTTCATATTAACAATCTTGAGTTTACTATTACAAATCTCTCATTCTTCATATGAACAAAATCAATAAGAAAATAAGTAAGTGGACATAAGACAAATAGTCATTGAATGAAATTCACATCGGATGCAGTTCAAAGAAAATCGTTTTTGATCAACAATGTAATTATAAATTATATACATTGTATGATAGAACGACTTTTACATACATATTGACTGTCATACAAACGAGAAAACAACTATCACATAAAAATATCTTATTTTTAAAATGCTTTCTAGAATATCATTTTTATGAAGTCTATTGTTATCATCTGTTTGAACGTTATTATACAAATCTGACACGTTTTTGTTGTGCATTTGTATCTGATGCGCAACAATGTTACATCAAAACAGTCACATGGTGTAGCCGCTTTGTTACTATGTTTTGAAATGCCCAAATATACGTCATATTGAGGTTGACTGAGGAAGCACTGAAAGTCAATAAATAATTTCGATTTTGTTCTAATAGTTAAATCCATGACGTATGTTATTTCTTGGCTTATTGTGATTATCAAACTATAAATTTGTCCTCTACAGATAAGAAGAAGAAAAACGATGCAGAGAAATACATAAATATTTCGACAAAGCATCAATTTAATTATAGAAGGAACAAAATATATACATTGAAAGACATATAAAGAAACAATAAAAAAACGGAGTTAAAAATGCAATAAAATCGGTAACTGTAGCAGTCATAAACTGTGTTGTGAGAAAACGAAATTTTATGTATGCTGAAGTGCATTAGTTGTCGAAAGATAATATCATAAAGTAATCGAGTTTCCCGTGAAAGAAGAAAGCAAATCATTTTCGTTGTTTGTCTCTGCTAGGAATCAGTAATAAAAAATAGAAGCTAACTAGATGGTATCCGAGTTGCACTCGTATACGAAATGCGATGCGAAGCAGGAATCTGGATCCACGAAAAATCTTTAATTCGAAAAATCTTGAAAGCATTTGAAGTAGCCATAGTGCTATTCATCACTCTGAAAACTTTATTCTTACTTAGCGATTCATTCTTAAAGACCGATTTCGATTGATCGATTAATTTTTTCTATGATTCATTAGCTTAAATTCAATATGAACTAACATCTGTTGATGACGTCATTTAATTATCTTAAAGCCTTGAAACGGTAAAAACCTTTCAAAATCGTCATTTTGAAACGATATTTTTAGGCGATCGAAACGTCCGATTGAAAATTAGAAAAAAGATTTCTCAAGTTCGATCTTGATACTTTCATCTCCAGTGTCAATGAGTTCTCTATCATTTATGGTTCTCGAGATGATTGCGTAACAAAACAACGAGATGCAATGCGTACGTCTAGTTAAAAAGAAAAAAAACTAGATGGCATTCAAGTTTCACTCGAATACGAAATGTGATGCGAAGCTCGAATCGGATCTTTACGACAAATCTACAATTCAGAGAAATCTTGAATACTTTTTATGTCGACATAATGAAATTCATCACTGAGAAAACTCCATTCTTACATAGCGATGCATTCTTAAAGATCGATTTCGATTGATCGATTAATTATCTCCATGATTCATTATCTTAGATCAGCTGTAAATGAATAGACCATAGTTGCTAACATATGTTAATGACGTCATTTTAATTATCTCGCAACAAATTTCTTTCATTTTCGTCATTTTGGAACCACATTTGTGAGCGAACGGAACTTCAGATTGAAAATTCGAAAACAGGGATAATGAGTTCCATCTTGATACTTCGATCTCACGTTTTAACCACTTTTCTACGATTTTCCGTTCTCGAGATCATTAACACAGAAAATGAAGAAAAAGATGCGTATTTCTTCGCGACGTACAACATAAATCCTTCTGCTTCCTTCGCATCGCATTAATTAACAGCTTTGAGTCATATATTGCATTACTGATAAGCAAATATGCTCTATTTTTTGCTCCTAAAGAGTAATTTGTTTTGGTGGCATGTTACCTGCCATTCACTTGATAAAAACACTTTACAAGAAAATTTTACGCCTCTTGAGCTATCAGTCAAATTAAATGGGGATGAAAAGATTTTTTTAGTAAGGAAAGTCATCGAGTTTTGTTGAAATTCAGTCGATGAATAAGTAACTTAAGTTTATACTCAAAGACTTAGAACTGAAAAATATTGACTAATATTCTGCCATGTATGCAGTGCAGACAGTGTGTGTTAATGCATGATTCACTGGTTTAGTGCTCTGAATATTGAAGGTAGTCGAACCCATCAGTAGAGCATTTTCCCGTCTATGATTGACTCGAAGGAGTTTGTTTCAAAAGTCGTTCTGTGATAACACAAGAGTACTAAGTCAGAATATTATTGAATATCTCG
The DNA here is from genome assembly GCA_900239745.1 of Rotaria magnacalcarata. NCBI lineage: Eukaryota > Metazoa > Rotifera > Eurotatoria > Philodinida > Philodinidae > Rotaria > Rotaria magnacalcarata. The sequence goes on along the minus strand of OENM01000114.1, from coordinate 8,615 downwards.
TTTTCGATATCTGCTTTGCAAATATTGCTGACTTAAACAGCATATAGTACTTGACGAACAATAAAGAACAATCAAATTTCATGTTCTGGAAAGCAACCAGAGAGATGAAGTAAGCTACAACTGAAGTTATATGTCTAGGTCAGCAAGCGCGTTCATTTTATCGATTAATTATTTCAATAAATTTTCTCACTTTCGAGAAACTCTAAGATGAAAAAAAAACAGAAAACAGAAGGATGCAGAACTCAGTTTATACATCTTTTTTTGACAAAAGTAGCTGCATGATTCTGCCAATATAATCGAGAAACAATTGATACTCTATTTATAGACTTGATGTCCTATGATTGCAGTATGACGATATGCAAGATTACGTATCAACTAGATTTGAAAATGTGCTGTGTAATGATTACGAATTATTTTTCAATGATAATAGCGTGCAATTTCGATCGTACTTTAAAAACTGGCAACTATTTACAGTTTTGCTTATCTAAAAACCAAGTATCAGTGCAATTTATGTTTTCAATTAATGGGCTCATTTCCATAGATCGTAAAGAGAATTGGTTTAAGATAAAAGAACAGAGTACCATTGACAAATAAATCAAGATGCAAGAGAAAAAACATCGAAAGATTTATATTTTTAGTTACTCAAGATTAATTGGCCTTCGAACAAAGAAGCCTACGCCAGGTATTTTGAATGACACTTTGTCTAAAGCAAATAGATATACGCAGCATATAAATAGAGATATACATTTATGAGATAGATACACTCATAAAGGAGTTTGGCCTCTTTACTAAACGATAACAAGTAAGATTTCATCGTCAATTCAAGAAAAAGAAACAGAGAATAGAGTAGCAAAACATGATCAATAACATACTCAGTAGGGTAAGTTTATTAAATATCAAGTCTGTCAGTTGCAAGAACGTATATTGAATTAATCCAAAGTTATATTTATCAACGGCTTATAAACTGTGCAAGTTTGCTTGTGTGCCTATGCTAGGTTATACTACATGTCTCCGACGATGATTTGCTAGTTTGTTTTCGTCTCACAAAATACCTGCATACACTAATTATCAATTATATACGACCATATGAGACAGATCACTTTAACTAAGAGCGAACGTGGTAATTTGAGAATGGTGTATATATTTGTATACAGAAAAAGATCTACAACCAACCTCTAAATTCATTGTAAAATATGAGCACAGTAGCTCACAATACACGAAACATGACAGTACTATTTTCTCTATGTGATTTCAAAGCAAGTTTCATCTGTATTATCGTCGATAAATCCTATTTTGAGTGTGAAAACAGTGCCATAAAATGGCTATATTTAGCCATACTCTGCAGTCTTTAGATTAGCAATGTTTTGCCGTATGTTATTGCAAGAACAGGCTCCTTTTTCCAAAAAAAAAGTTTTTTTACTGAAATTCACGTTTGAAAATGAAGATGAAGTCTTGAAATCAAAGATGATTTGAGTCGAACATCTACTCCGAGAAAGAAGAAATTTCTCGGTCGAATTCAGCTACAACAATTACCTACACTCTAAGTTAAAATGTGTCGGGATTAGCGACACATAGCATGACACATTCGGGCACGACACCAGGTGCTCGTTGCGACACATTCTCTCCAGCAAGAGCGCGACACATTTTCCCACGACACATCCGACACATTCCTAAATCACGGTTCTAGTCTAGGCGACAGCATTTTCGTAATTTTTTATTCATTATGCTAATTAATATTTAATTAATATTCATTATTATTTATGTATGAAGCACAATTGGAAGCCACCCAGATCCTGAAATCCAGCCTGTGGCGGCTGGNTCGATCTGAGTCGGACTACTCTCAGGTAGATCTTCCCTGTGATGAAATTTATCTCGAAATATTTACAAGAAATATAAAATCGAGAAATAGTCTGTAAAAATGCACATTGCATTTTGTGATTTTTATCTGATAAATCAGATCACTTATAAATCGTTATATGCGCGGAACAGAATGGTGAATGAACAGTCGTCATATATATTGAATATATGTAAAGAACGGATAAAAATACGACATATTATACTGCGACACATTCTCTTGCTGAATCCCACGACACTAAAATTCACGACACAAAAACTCGACACATTTTAACTTAGAGTGTATCTAGCATCACTAGTTGGTGATAGATATTGAATGATGTAATAATAAACAGCACGATTACTCATGGTATTACTTGTATATACAACAAGTAATAATTTGTACCTAGTTGTTAGCTAGATCAAGTGCTAGAGTTCACTATAAATATTATTTAATCTATTCGATGAAATGATACTCCATAATATAGTTTCAGTGAAGTGAAATGATAAAGTTTTATTCTCTATAGACAGTGCAAACTAACGATTTTCTGAAAAATAACTTTTCAAGCACTGTGAACGACCCATATTTGTATTTAGTTTCGTCGCTCTAACAATACAGTTACTTCAAGTGAGACAAATGCACCACCGAAAACGACTAGTGAAGACGAGGTCAGTGTTTAGCAAAAGTATCCTTTATATTTCGATTAATATTTTTTACTCAAAATCAGGAACATCACGAATGGGATCGTCCTATAGAGTTTGTTCTTTCACTTATTTCAAACTCGGTAGGACTTGGTAATGTCTGGCGCTTTCCGTATCTTGCTGCCAGGAGTGGTGGTGGTACGTCATTTATATTTATTGATTTCTTTCAGTTCGTTCTATATTCTAGGCGCCTTTCTTATCCCATATTTTATTTTATATTTCCTCATTGGAGCACCTATCTATTACTTGGAATTAGCCCTGGGCCAATTTTCAAGTCGAGGTCCAGCTACTGCATTCATTCTTGCTAAAGGATGGCAAGGTAAATTACTTGGAAATAAAAGAGTGCTTAATCCAAGTTTAATTTTTTCAGGTGTCGGTTTTGCAATGATTATCAACAGTGTATTATGCATGCTCTATTATAACGTGGTTATCGCATGGGCGTTGTTCTATTTTATATCATCATTTCGAAAGCGTCTTCTATGGTCTGATTGTGGGCATTGGTGGAATACAGCCCTTTGTTTCGTTCCTGGGGATCGTGGAACAACTTATACAATCAATGGGACTACGTTTAATTGCACAAAATTACAGTATCAAAATATTAGTCAATACCATTGCACAGCAATAAACCTTACAGGTCGAGTCACTGCCACTGAAGAGTTCTACTAGTAAGAATAAAATAAATTTGATTGCATCAGTTACAATCATTTATTTTGAGAGTTAGATAGAAATTTTATGTGTTTTTTTACTTATTCGAAGCAATCTTCTTCTGCAGAAAAGTAAGAGTTTCGATGATTTTGGTACACCAACACTTTACATGGCTCTTTCATTACTTGTTTCTTGGATTATTGTCTGCCTATGTATCATTAAAGGTGTTAAAACATCTGGCAAGGTTTGATTCCTCTTATATACCTCGTTTCTGTTTGCATGTATATCAATAGGTTGCGTACTTCACGGCTATTTTCCCATATGTAGTTCTGTTGATTCTAATCATCTATACTTCAACGTTAAGTGGTGCAGTTGATGGTGTTAAATTTTATATTATTCCCAAATGGGAGTTGGTTGGTGATTTTAAAGTATGATTTAGCCTTCATATATTTGCAAAAAAATGACTTAGAGAATGAGTTTTCTCAAGAAAATGACAACAGAAGTTATATACGAAACTAATTAGTACCAGTTGGGATTGTAACTTTGATATAGGCCTAATGCGGTATGATAGTAAACAGTTCATAAATTAGAAAAAAACATTGTTTGACCAAAAATATTGAGAAAATAGTTGATTGATGTTTAAAATTTTTTAAATAGCTCATCGTTCTTCGAAGTTACCTGCAGATCGTATAGCATACAATTAGAGACATGCGTGACCACGTTTTTCAGTCACGGTCACGTCACGGTCACGAGCTACTTGGTCACGATCACGGTCGCGATAGCAATCATAGTCAAAAAACTTAGAAAAAAAGATGCCATCGGGAACCATTTAAGGTTTTAGTCACAATCTCCAACCTTTGAAGATTCTAGATTTAGATACTATTTTCGGAACCATTTTTAAGGTTTAATCCCAAAAGTCTAAATTCTTCTAAGGTTCCGAATTTGTCTAAAACTATTTGAAGTTCAGGCCTTCTCCTGTACAACTTAAAAATGGTTCTGAAGATGTTACGGAGAAAAGGTTCCATGTGTCACTTTTTTTACAGAGAAATATATGGGCTCTGGAATAGTGTGAGTAGTTGATATTAAAGAGAGGCTTGCTGGCACATGCCATCAAAGTCGCTTCATTTTGACGATTTTCTGCGAGTTTTACAGAAATAGCCGATTCATCAGCAACATTTAGTGATATTGCCACCGAAATGTTGCTTAAATGTCGATTTTTCTGTGAAAATTAACAGAAATCGCTAATCTTTATGATCTATTGCGATATAATCGACGATTTTTATTTGACTGTTGATAGAACTACTATGTATGATTGACTTTTTTCATCAAAATCATATGACTTTTCCGTTTATTGCGTTTTGATTTCGAGGATGCAAGAAAAAATCGCTATTTTAGGCGATTAATCACGATATTATCTCACGAATATCGGTCTAAGAAATCGGCGATTTCGTGGCAATTTTTGTAACATGGAAAGTAACAACGTCTACTGATGGTTACCGAAATATAGACTTTTGCTAGAATGATATTGATTCGTGAAAATCCATTGAATTATATCAGAGAGATCTGCATCTGCAATTGAAGTAAATCGGACAACTGCGTGACCAAGTTTTCCAGTCACGGTCACGGTCACGGAGATTTTCCAAAACTAGCCACGGTCACGCGTGACCGTGACCGTGACCACTTTGCAGGTCTCTACATACAATACAATTAAAAATTTCGTTTTAATTATGCTGAATTTTATTCGTGACATCGATACATTTTTTGTGATTTTTGTACAATTTTTGCGGATGCTTACGAAAAGTACAATTTAAATTTAACTAGATCTTGACAGAGTTCTACCAAGTTGAGTATGGTATCCGCGTAACTAGTAACTGTAGTATTTAGCTTGTTCCCATTTCCTGAACTTCAAAGAATAGCATCCAAATTCATTTCCTGCTATTTGGTCAAACCATCTTTTGTCACTATTGTATCAATGATTATTATATTTTTGTTAATGATCGTAGAATGAAAAATATCTACTTGGTGATCAATATGAACATAATAAAAGAGAACAGCATTCTTATCTCTTACGTATCTGAAAATCATACACATTTATACAACCATAGTTTGGAATAGTTTCTTTTTTAGTTCTTTTTAATAGAATTTTCGTTGAGATCTAACTTTAGAAATTTCTATATTAATAATTATTCCTTGCGTTTTTTTACAATGTGTTTTTATATCAGTCACCATATTCGGCTCACGGGCGTGTGAGAACGTTATAAAATTTCGTTAAACTAACGACAACTTATTTTGAATGAATACAATCGATTTTTCCTTCTTTTTCTGGTGAATGGAGACACGAAATGATTCATTGAATATATCTGAGAAAAGTATATTTTGTACTTTCATTCTGTATGATGAATTCACTCTCTGTATATTTTTTAAACTATGGAGACATGGGTACATTGAATTTATCTGAAACATATTTCTTTTCTCTATAATCTATTAACACGAGCAGAAAGAAAAAGGAAAGTAGTTTTCAATAAAGGTTTTTTTCGCGCATTCTAATCTCAACTGAAATTCTCATGTCAACTGTGACATATGCATTATACGCAATTTTCTAGCATAGCTCTACGTGAACTATGAAGTAAAAATATTTCTTATGAAATCATCTTTCCGAGTGCTAAATGTATGATTTAAAATAAAACAAGAAACAGCTCTTTTATTCTTTTTTAAGACATGGCAAGCAGCCGCTTCGCAAGTGTTTTTCTCGTTGGGTCTTAGTTTTGGTTCACTGATGGCTTATTCAGCATCGAATAAGTTTAATAATAACTTTTTCAGGTGAATTCATTTTATTTTTGTCACGTATAGCAAATGTTTTCCAAATTACTTTAGACAAATGTGTATCGTTGTCTCTTGTGATTGTTTAACGGGAGTCTTTGCTGGATTTGCTGTCTTTGCTACTATTGGCTTTCTAGCCAAGGCCTTGAATGAAACTGTAGAGAAATACGCAGCATCATCAGGACCTGGTTTGGCATTCATCACTTATCCAGAAGCTATTTCAAACATGCCAGCTAGTCCATTCTTTGCCATTATCTTCTTTCTAATGTTGCTAGCACTTGGTTTAGGCTCTCAGGTAAATAAGATGGCCATTCTCTATACATTATATTCGAAATTATATACATTTAGTTTGCATTGACTGATGTTCCAATAACATCACTCGTGGAGTTGTTTCCTCGACTTAAAAAACAACGCCCAATCGCTGTGGTGATTACTTGTGTTGTTTCCTATCTCATTAGTATTACATTCACATGTCCTGTACGCGAATTTATTCCTGCCTTTTTATTTTCATTTAAGTATATAAATTGTATTTAGGGTGGTATTTACTTTTTCGAACTTCTTCAAGAGTATTCAGCAAATACTTCTATGCTAGTTGTCGGTTTTTTTGAAGTGATTGTCATATCATACATTTATGGTATGCTGTTTCATTCTTATTTTTTTGCTATCCTTATTTTTACATTTATTATTACTAGGATTTAATCGATTTATGAACGACGTACAAATGATGCTAAATAAACGAGCTGCAGAATATTATCTATTTTTAACTTGGTACATATCAGCGCCATTACTCATTATTGTATGTATCGATATGATGTGATCCTTACTGGCAACTTTAGCAGCATGCATATTTTATATGTGTTTTCTTTTCATGTTAAGATCATAACTATAACAAAACTTATCTCTGCTGAACCAATAAAACTTGGTGCAGGTGGTGGATTTCCTGACTATATATTCCCGAGATGGAGCACCATATTGGGCTGGTTTATCTTCGTTTTTTGTATAATTCCTATTCCTCTTGTATTTCTAGTCAACTATATAAAGGAATGCTTGTTTTTACGTGCAGAGAAACGGGTAAATGGTATCATATTTTCATATTATGCTAGTGACGTTTGTTTTGATAGAATTTCAAATCACAGATCCAAATTAATGTGCCAAAGCCTATTTACTTGCATGCATTAACTGAAAACAATTCACCACGTGAGGATTGGGGCCCTAAAAGAAAACAAAATCAAATAGGTCTTTATGAACGAAAAAAAGAAGCATTCTATAATCATGGAATTTCTTCATTTAATGATTCAATACCATTACAAATCTTGACTGGTGGTTCCGACCGGAAAAAAGAGTTATCGAACAATGAACAATATTAAGAACGTCGATTTTGATCATTATGAATAATACATACCTTCTATTTTCCTTCTAAACATAGAATTCTATGCAAATGATAATAGCAAATCTATCGTCTTTCCAATTTAATTACATTTATATTTAGACTCAGAATTTCATGAATATTCAAGCAGAGTCTGATATAGTATATACACAGTGAGAAACATTAGCATTGTAGGAGATTGACACATGTAAGTTCGGTGAATCATGATATCTGTCTATTGTATAGCACATTAATGTGCAAGAATGAAATCTAATGGACGAAATCAATCGTAATTGTCGAATAAAAAGGAAAATTGAAGAAAACTGATACTATTTTGATTTCAAAAAGTGTTATAATTCAAACAACTCTTTTTTTAGTTAACATACCTTTCTAAATTCGAACACTGAGTTGCGCTGGCATGCTCGCCAGATAGAGTTGAATCAGACTATATAATGAATTAGTTTCTCGAACAGAGTGTCAATCTAAAAATAGACTTTTTAAGAATTATGTTTAACACAATCAATCTAATGAATATGTAATAAAAATTCTACTTTGAGCATCTTTGTTTTCAAACAAAATTTTGTCTCAAATTTCGAATTATTTGATCTAACGTACAACATGGAAATGATGTATACGAAACAGAGATGCCAACAGACCACTTTTTCCGGTTTGACCTGACCTGTCCTGCAGTCATTGTCCTGCAGTCATACAAGAAACCAAAAAAGTTATGTGTATTTTTATAACATATTCATTAGGTTCAATTCTGGTCATGTTGTTGAGGATTAATGTGATTATTTATTTCTTTTCTTAATAGTAATAATATTAAAAAAAAGTTGTTTTATATATTAGAAAATAAAAACTCTCTGAATTAATACCACTAGCATTTCACATAAGAAGCAACCACTATTAAACACTTTATAAATATGGACTGTTATAAAGTAATAAAAGATTAAAATGCATTGACTACTTTGTCTTCGTTTCTTTGATTTAGCTTTTTTATTGCACCTTTAGTGATAATCGTGGGAGTAAATTCAATCCAATCATTACTCGCTTTCTTTCTTTTTTTGTGAATTTGCAAATAGGAGCAAGAGACATTTCACACTAACTTTTCATTACGATTTGCTTGAGGAGATGTTCGCTACGATTTCGTGACATATAAAAACATACATGCTCTTCGGAATGAAAAAAATTTAAAACAACCAGGGTGTTCGGAATGAAAGTTGTCCAATAGACCATTTTCGTCCCGATT
>OENM01000113.1:96826-152308 GCA_900239745.1 Rotaria magnacalcarata | reverse complement strand
CATAAGAATCTTGTCTGAATAGTAAGAAATTTAAAATATCTTATATTTCTTTCCAGTTTCTGTTTTTTCATAATTCTCAGACAAGATTCTTTTTAAAAGAAAAGAAAAAGATCCGTGTCTGAAAGTTAAATATATCTTGAATATCTTATGATTCTTCCCTGATTCCTTTATTTCTGATTAATCAGACGAGATTCTTGTCATCTTGAAATTCAGACAAGATTCTTTTTACTTTCCTGTCGAAAAGAATCTTGGCTGAATACAGGAATCTTGTCTGAAAGTAAAGAAACACAAGAACCTGGAAAGAATAGAGTAAGATCGTCGATTACCCANGGAGAAAATTTTTTCAAAAAACCGCGGTAATCAGCGGTCACAAAAACCGCGGTTCTGAAAACCGTTGTAAACCGCGGTTTCAGGCGGTATTTTTGAAAGGCATAAATGGTCTGACTCCCGCGGTTTTGGGTGGTGTTTTTAAAACGCATAAATGGTCTGACTACCGTTATATCCAAAAGCCGCTTCAAACCGCAGTTTTTTTCGATAAACTAGACTCAATAGGAGCAAGTGTATCGACCATAACCTGTACCTTGAAGGTTTCAGGTGTGGCGCCCTTCGAGGGGCAGTGTAGTGAACTCTCGCGAGCTCCATTCCCACAAAGTGTCTTTGTAGAGTTCTTATATTATGTATGTGATACAAGTAAAAGTTGCCAGAATTTGTGGGGCACGACATCTCGAATGTCCTTACACATTCCTTGACACTTGGTATGCACCGCGGTTCTTCACATGCAACCGCTGTATTCTGAACCGCGGTTATTATCGAGTACACCGCGGTTTGGAAAACCGCTGATAACCGCTATATTCGGAACCGCGGTTATTATCGAGTACACCGCGGTTTGAAAAACCGTTAACAACCGCCATATTCAGAACCGCGGTTATGAGTGTGCATACCGCGGTTTGTCTTGAATACGGTTTGAAAAACCGCTGATAACCGCGGTTTTAAATGGGATCAAAATAATACCGCGGTTTTGTATAATTTTTTTCCGTGGGTAGTGTACTAATCATTTTCTTGTATGAATATGAATTTATATTATTCATTTGCAAGAGTTTGAGTAATTTTTGATTCGAAAAACGAAGTTGAGTCGAACTATGAAAACAACGGATTAGATACAATATTAAATACGAAAATTGATATTTTCATCATGTTTTGATGTTTCGAATAGTAAAATTGTGACAAGGACGGCATAAGAAAATTTAATAGTTCTTCATTTCATATTCAGACAGGTTAACCATTTTGAAAGAAGTATTTCTTAAAGAACATGCTGACTTCGTTTGTGTTAAAATTTAGGACTGACAATTTTTTTCGTGATACTTGACTTTTTCGACAAAGAAATCGGTTTTACAGGCGAAATTAAATTTTATAAATTTATACTAAAATACACGTCTCTGATTAAAGAAAAAGCATTCAAATTTTTTATTCGAATCTCAAACTTACGATGAGCAAAATATGAGCATTCTCATATGTGATCATCATAGAAAAAATATATTCAATTGAAAACTAAATGTAAGAGTTTGTCTTGTTCGTATGAACTATATATACTATAAACTAAAGAAAATAGTCAGTTGATATGAGAAAATCACAAAATAAATGACGAGATTTAACTTACTGAATAATTCATAAAAGAATTTCTTTATCAACAAATAAGAAACTTCATTTTCAATGAACTACTTAAATCTTTTTTTAATTGTGCACGTTTTATACATTCATTAAATCACATCCTACTTTTGGATTAATATTGGTAACAATTTCAATTTTATATGTTATTGTATGTTTACCCCTCAATATCAAAATAGTAGTCAATACATTATATGAGATACAAATACTTGTTGAATGAATATGTTTATTTAATTTGATCGTTATTGATGGATCAAGTATTGAACATGAGCGTGCATTCTATCAATCGTCAAATTGATCATGTAATCTATTATCAAAAACAAATTGTTATTGCTATTTTTCTTTTGCTTGCATAGAATAACATATAAATATACGTTTTTGTTTATCATTCAATTCATTCAATTCAATCGACTCATTCGAATAGTAAATACGATACGAAAAATAAGTATTTTATATAAAGTAATGTCTCTTATTTTCAGGGGTGTTACATTACAATATACAAGGGTTAACAATGTATTACAATGAAATTATTATTATTACAATTTTTTTCTTATATAATTCTTCCTTAAAAACTGTGACTAACCTGAGAGTGTGGGTGTGAATTTTTTTTACTACATTCATATCAACAACCCACCCACACCATTGCTGTGCCTTATAGGTGGGGCTCTCTTAAAAATTGAGTAAAAATCCATGGGCTGACAAAACTTAAAATTCCATATGGAATAAAAAAATCCATGCTACCAAAAGATTCCCCGTAAAATTCTGTACAACATGCTGTAGTTCTTTCTCCGAAATAGGAGTGGGCCGATTTGACTTATAATGCACCCCTCTCCTTTCTTTCTCAAAACGTAAAACGCGCACATTTTCAAGAATAAAAATACATTTTTTCATTATATTTATCTAGCTGATGGATGGAGTGAAGCCTAACGCATCCACCATTGCGCTTTCATGTAGGCTTCATAGGTACATGTAGGGATGCATTGGTGACGACCGTATTGTTCGTTTTCGTCATAAAATAAGTGTATATATATATATACTTGGTGAACAAATGATATTTGAAATATTCTTAAATCGATCATCATTGTAGAAGTCGTTCTCTTAAAAAAATAATTATATGTTCTGATAAACGTTAAAATTCGCTAGTATTCTATATATTTATCGCTTGTCTTTGGTTTGATTATTTGAATCGTAAATCAGTTAAGTCACGATGCCTTCAATAAACTAAACAACAATAAATATTTATTTTCACTATGCCAAAGAATGAAAGACAGTAGATAACTATACAGAATACTAGAGAATTGCCAGCTCTGTCATAATAAATAATTCATTTTTTTTGAAAGAACAATTTCTGTAGTGATGATAAATGTCAGAGAATAATTAAGGAGATACCGCCAGAATTCAATTCGTGGCTATCTGATGATGAGGGTACCTTCATTGCGACTGATGTTTCAACGGTAGATAATAATATACGAGCATCAATCTTTTAATTAGAGTTCCTTTTAGAAAGATTTTCTAAGCTTTAAATGGGCGGTCCTGGTGTCATTGATGGCGTAGAACATCCAGAAACGGATAATTATCTTCCATGTCAATTCGTTATTGATGGAGTAACATATTCATCTTCTGAGAATTATTTTCAATGCGCGAAAACGATCAACGAACAAGATCGGCAAAAGATTTTGAATTCAGGACCAGGTGATTCATGCCAATTAGCTGGGCAAACGGTTAAACGACGATCAGATTGGAAAGCAATTAAATTGGATGAAATGTATAAAGGAAATTTGGCAAAATTTCAACAAAATGAAGATTTAAGAAAGCCTTTATTAGAATCTGGTACAGGACCTATTCATTTTACAGAATCAGAACCTTTTTGGAATCATTGGAATGATATGATCATGCAAAGAATTCGAGCCGAACTACGTCAAAATGGCGACGAAGACGCTCATCGTGCAGCAGAAATTTATGAAGCAATGAAAAAATATGCTGAAGAGAATAAATAACTTCATCCTTTTTTCTTACCTACGATTTATCAATTTTTTATTTAAGAAAAATAATAAAACTACTTAGTATCTACCCAGGTCGAAAAATCTGACGTAAGATCTTGCAATCCAGATGTCAGATCTTACAATCCGAACGAAATCTTATAAGCATCAGACAAAAAATCGTCGTCTTTGAAATCTTGCATCAGATCATATTATATTTTCTTTAAAGATCGCACATGCAATTTATTTTCAATACAAATTTGTCGTAATATTTTAAGGAGATATTANTGATACGTCTTAGTGTAAGAACTCAGAGGCGACGATTTTGCGTACAATTTTTTGTCTGATCTTATCAGATCAGATATGATCAAACGTACGATTCTTGTAAGATCTTCCCGTCTGGTTTCTCGTCCTGGATAGATCTTGAGGGTGTGGGTGTGAATTTTTCTTACTACACCCATATCCACAACCCACCCACACACCCACACCCTTAGCTACCGCGGTACACTAGGCATTTCGATTTTGCTGAAGTCTTATCTATTGCCGTCGGATATAAGTTGGGTGCAGATGTGCCAAGTAGACTATGATATGTTTCAACCTTGCTCAAGGGTCTCATTAGTTTTTTTTAACTCCGTAACTATCCAAATGATTCGAAGATTACAGATAAGGCATATAACTTACATATTTACGAGAAATTCTAAGAGAAATTGCCATTGACGTAAGTGCAGTTAAAACGATGTGTCATACGAAACCCAAAATGGTTTCGATTTCGTTAAAAAGTCGAAACCTTTTAAGGTTTCTTAAACAAGATTAATTTTATTCATGATAAAAGGAGTTCGCATGTGAGGTTGTGTACAATACGCTAGAGAGTATTGGAAAATGTTTCGCGAAATAGTGCACTGCAGTACAAAAGCAATTGTGCATTATTATACAATGCTTGACAGATATGCATACCTCTGTTTTTGTATCTCTCTCAACAACAAGAATGTTAGACATCGCACTCTGTTTAACGCACCTATGCAAGGGGCTACTCACACAATTCCAATTCCCCTCTACTAGGTTTTGTCATAAGCAGCCAGAAATGCAAAGTTTCTGCTCAGAGACAGCTTTCATTTACTCATGAATGATCGTATGTCAATCGGAAAATAAAGTTTAAAACTATAAAATGTTTTCAAAAAATATTTTTGAACGAGAAAAACCTAAGCACGACTTTGAACAGTTTTCGTATAAAGAGATTGAAAGGCGATTTTCTTCTTTGGAAACAGTTTTCTTTGGTTCCCAAATCGTTGGATGCCCCCCAGGAAATTATCTTAGACATAAAAAAAAAACTTGTCTTAAAAACCTTTTTAGACACAATATACCTGAGAGACCATCATTGCGAGTATTTGTTCGAGAAATATTCTGTTGGAAAAATACTTTGAACGTCAACCCATGAAAAAAATGATCAAAAAAGATCAGATTTTAACCCGATGACTTGATTTTTTAAAAGATTTTAATCGATTATGTGATGTTTAATCGGTTTTAATCGAAGGTATCAACATAATGGTTTATACGAGTGAGTGTGAATGTATGTCTGTGACGATATTTGATACAAGAGATGCTTGCGTTGATGGAACTACGCTTTATTTAGCTTCTTCATATCACAAATCGCATCGTTTTCATCCACGACACACTATTATATACTCTGCCAAGAGAGAGAGAGAGAGAGAGGGAAAAGATACCACAAGAGAAACGATAGACATAACAAACGAAAGATGAGAATAATAGGAAAGATAATCGTGGAAGATGATATATGTGTTCCGGTCAACAGAATAAGCAACAAGCTAATGTTCGTTATAAACACATGAACGACAATGTATATGTTGAAGATGAAAAGTCAGAAGATAAAGAGTGATGTATGAGCACTCTCATCATAAAACGTCACAATGTCGTATATAGGAGTGTCTGAAGGGTAGAGTTGGTACTAAATTTACCAATTGTCGACGCAGACAGTCAGAAAAAATAATAAAAATACAAGCTTCTAAGTGAAAACTGCAGAAAAGCTTGTTTTCCAGTCATAGCAATTAAAATCAATTAACAGTCGAATAATCGATTAAAACGTATTAAAAAGCAAGAAATTGAATTAAAATCGTGTCATTTTATCGGATTATTAATGAGAAAAAAAATCGATTACAATCAATTCTTCATTTGAATTTAATCAGAATTTACCACTTTTAATCGATTTTTCTCTCGAAAATCGATTTTGATCTGATATCCAGGCTTGTTTTTTTTACATGGGATATCATTCGATACAAATTAATGCACTGACTTCGAATACTCCATTGGTCTTTCTTCAAAGTGTAACAGGCATGTAGAAAACTGGATTTCTGGCCAAAAACCTTCGTGTTTTGGACATTCCGTAAAGTAGTCCAGGAAAGGTTTCATAAGTTTGCACTATTACCATTGGTGGAATACATAAGTAGGAGCATCTGGTAAAAATTTGAGTTCGATTGAACTTTATCCCATTGTAGCGTTCATAATATACAGAACGCTATGGTTCTGGGTTCGATTTACTGGTCAAAGTAAGCCGAAAATTCCTTAAAAACTTATTCTATGTTCATGGTTAGATGTAACTTGACGAGGTAATTCTGAAAATCACATTGGTTTTGCTTCAAAGTGCAAAATCGATGCCTAAAGTCAGATTTTCTATTAGAGACGTTCGGTTTTTAGTCATTCTGTAAAATGGCCTAGAAAATGTTTCATGACTTTGCGCTAAATGCATAAGTAGGACATATAAGCAGAAACATCCAGTAAAAGTACGCACCCGATCGAACGTTATCTCTTTATAGCGTTTACAATATTCGCAACAATATGTTTTCAGACTCGAGATCCTTAGTTTTTTAGTCTATTTTAAATTCAATTTGGATCATTTTTTCACATACGGCCCACAGATAACGATGCTTTTATGATATTGTTTGCTTGTGCAATATTGTTTCATATTGTCGAGTGAATTGAGTTTCTCTATTTATGCGACGATTTCTGATAGAAAGAACGTCAGTATTGATAGTATCACACTTTATTCTAATCCTTCATATACAAAACCATTGGAGAAAATGAGTGATAAAGACAAATATCAAGGACAGAAAGATAACGACAAAGCATGAGATGAAAAGAAATGGTAGGACAAGGTCAAACATCATGCATACAATGCACTGAAACGAAATTGTGACACTCCCGAGTGGAATTCGGATGCTCTTTGTATCAGTTGGCGCGCTTATGCCTTGCCATGCCAGTTCCTAAGGCTCTGTAAAACTTTCAGAGATGTATTTTTAGAAAATTATATATATGCTTTTATCAACGCGATCAGATTCTGGAAGAAACTATTTTCGTATATGTTCGCCAGGATTCCCATTATACCCTATTTCAATTCTGCGCTATACCTTCTTTCTTAAGTAAAGTTACGCTTTCATGGTATTTATGATATTGAACTACTTCAAACGATCCAACAGGACATTTTTTATTAGTGCAACTTGAGAATGATAACTGTCCATTAATAAAAGTTATCGAATCGTAGCAAAAGTAGGTAGCCAAAGTTGTTGAGTCTAGTATGATCTAGAAATCACTATGCATCATTTGTTGATAAATAGTATGAAGAATGTGTATTTTGAGGATTAAGAATTCAATCATACTCTGTCAAAATTAAATTAAAGTCCCTTTGCTGTTGTTTTCTCTTGAATGACAGTCAAACGCAATGGATCGCAAAAAGATGCAACATATATGTTGAAATGATGGGTATCCATCAGTGAATTGTGCAATATTCTTTGAAACAATTTCTTCTCTTTTAGAAAGAAACCAAACAAAGACTGATACCTCACATCTCCTTGTTTTTCTCTCACTATTATATTCTGTTATCTGTATCTCACATTTGCCTCTTCATCTCACACACGACAACAAACCGATATTCAGTTGATAGCTTTGCTCTTTTGCCAAAAATTGTTGTTGCTTTCGACACCCACGATGTCGAACGAGGCTGATCTTCTCGTACCGTCCGATAATGCATCGTCATATAGGCTATATCCTCAGCGATTCTATGTTCTTGGAGTTTTCTCTCTGCTTGCCTTTAATCAATGCCTTATATGGATAACTTTTTCTCCAATCGCAAGAAGTGTAGAGACCTACTACAAGATCGATGAGGCTACCGTTGACCTTCTACTCAACTGGGGTCCGATTATTTTCATCCCTTGTCTACCTCTCACCTATATCTTGCTGAACAAGCACAATGGACTTCGACGCTGTATCATTCTACTAGCAGTCACCGATTTTATAGCAACAGCCCTTCGTGTCATTCCATCGATTGTCACCTCTCCGTCTAGTCCTCATTTTAGTGCGATTTCTATGCCATTCATGTATGCTGGTCAAATTCTCAATGCTGCATGTGGTCCCTTGGCCATGGCACCTGTTTCACAACTGTCCTGTCTTTGGTTCGGTCCAAATCAACGCACTCGTGCTACGACAGTGGGTATAGTGGCACATAAATTCGGTTCGACTATTGCTTTCTTGATCAGTCCGGCCATTGTCACAGTACCCGAACATATTCCTCGACTTCTCTATGTCCATTTGTGTCTTGCATTTGTGGCTTGTGTTCTAACTTTGGTTTATTTCCCGGCACAACCACCTACACCTCCATCACATGCAGCTGAATTTCTCATGCTTCGTCGGACTAGTGAAGAAAGTAACAGTTCATGGAGAACATCTATGAAGAATGTTTGGCGATGTATGACTACACCATCGTATGTTCTTCTTTCGACTGCTGGCGGCCTAGTTGGTGGTGCATTTGGTGCATGGACAAGTCTGTTCGATGTTATTCTCAAGCCAGAGAATTATACAGAGCAACAATCGGGTACGTAGAAAGTCACTGATAAATAAGAATACTAGGTATTTTATTTCAGGGTGGTTTGGTTTTGGAGCATTGGTATCGTGTATTGTCGGCCTCCTTTGCATGGGTGCTCTGGCTGATACTCATTACTTTCTTCGACGACGCAAAATACTAGTTGTTCTTTCATTTATCGGTTGTTTTATCGCCGTCTTCTGGTTTGAACTCTCCGTTCACACAGTCTTTTACGAGAAACCCATTCTCCATTCCACAACTGTGACAATTGGCCTATCTGTTGCTGTCGCGGGTCTTTTTCAAGGTGCAGTTTTACCATTAATCTACGAGGCAATAGCTGAAATCATGTTTCCTCTCCCTGAATCCCTGTCAGCTTCTATTCTTCTCCAATGGCTCAATGTCACCGTTCTCATCCTTCTATTTATTGCTCCAAATCGAGAAAAACTGATCAATCTATTGGTGTTGATTGCACACGGCACCTGTATCATCATGAGTTGTATAGCTCGATTTACATACACTAGACGTGACGAAGATGAGAAGAAACAATATCAGAAAGAAGACGAACCGTTGCTGAACTACGACAGTATGAATACGTGTGGAAATGAGACTATCGATCAGCCATAAAATGAGTTCATTTTATAGGAGCATATTGTTTTCTACAGAGACAGATTAAAAGTGTACACGTGACTCGTGAGGGCGTGGGTAGCTTTTCACTTGACCTACAAACAAACCCGCAGCAACTACCACTAATAGCGACACACTCAAACCCTCACCAACGCCCTACTCTAGAATCTGCATGTTTTCCGTATGGGTCAAATCCTTTATACGATAAAATAAATCTGATGCATAGAACAGATCTTGAAAAATCTAGAATAATTGTTGTAGAGGGATAGTAGAATTGAGCAATTTCGAATTTTTTAAATTATATAACGAAAAGATTTGATTCATATGGTAAACAAGCAGCTTCTTTGCATAATTCTCGTAAAATTGAGTAAAATTTAGCAAAATATCAGAAGGTATTCTCAATTCTATGCCAGTTATACCAGACTTCGACTTCAATTCTACTTCAATTCTATTACACTTCTCACTCACTTCTTTAACAATGACAATAGAATCGATGTGAGCATGATTAAAGAAAAGAATAAGACTCACACCAATACCAGTTAATTGGTAAAATTTAGAACACAAGTTAGTTTTTTAGGTAATATCTCTGTCAAAATTAGAAATAATCTAAATATGAATCTATAAAATTTATTTTGCATCCAACATTTTTTGCCTCGACTTGTGTATGGTACAGCGTCTTTGAGCAAGTTTCAACCAACAATTTTTAGTACCAATATTAGCTACAATACCAAAAGTGCTAATTATATAAATATTTTCAGGCTCTTGTATACCAGACAGATCAATTAATGTTTTAAATGTACCCCATGCTAATATAAAATTTCTATTACTTCTATGGATACAAGCAATATGCAGTAATTCAATGTTACGATAGCGGTGCCAAGTCACGTGTTTATCCAATCTAACACATGGCTGACCGGTAATGCTGATAGCTCTGTTGTAATACTCGAGCGCTGATTCGAACTCGCATTTGACTTTGAAAATCGCAGCGATATAATGATAGATGGTTAATTTCAAATCTGCAGATATGTTTGTGTGTTGTAGAACCTTTTTTTGTAAATCAAACGCTAACTGATATTGATTTTTCTTATAGGCGATCCAGCATAGACCATCATAGCAAGTAGGAAATAAGATACTCGATGGTGATATCACATTTAACAAAGCATTGTAGCATTTTTCTGCCTTGGATTTATGTAATATATTATAATCTGAACTTTCAGATTCATATAAAAAATTGCCCATTTGAAGAAGTTTGGTTTCAATAGATTTCGATGCAAGTAGAAATTTATATTCCTCAATAATTCCTGATGAACTATATTCAATTTCATTTATAACAGATATTTTGAGAATACAAACATACTGTGATGAATCATAATGAATGTCATTTACCTGAAAAAATGAACCAATCATAAATAGAATTTCTTCTTCTCTGTGAAATTGACTCAAATGTGTTACATCAGCAAATGGTTTTCACTGGAATTTTGAATCATTTTCATTTTTAACTTCAATATCAAATAGAATTGATTGAATATCTGCATCAGCTGTATAATTTGACGCACCAAAATAAAAAAGAGTGCAAGTTCTCGATTACTTGTCGCAGACAAAAAAGTATTTACATATACAATTGTTTTTTGTTGATTCCAATTATGAAAAGCTTTTTGTAGAAAAAATTTCTCGTTAAATTCTTCAATTTAGTGCTTAGACATACGTTGTTTACGGTAAACATGAAATGATTCTTCAGATCCATATTGATCCAATAATAGCTCGTGTTCATTGCACAATTGTTGATATATATCTTGTATGAAACATTTTAATAATATAATTGCTCCTATATTATATTGTTGTAGTGCTTTATTAATAATACGGAACAGAAAGCAATCTTTTGTGTACCACTAAATACCTTTTTCTGAGGTGTATGTCATTGATTATTTGCGTGTTTCCAGAATAATACATTTGACAATTTTCTATAAATAAGTGCTTTTGTATTTCATGATCAACAATCATGTCTAATAACATGCCAATGAATAATAAAAACCAAAATGTCTCCAAATGTTCACAATTTGGATAGTCGAAATCAAGTACTGTTGCTGTTCTATTCGTCTTCAAAACAGTGTGGGTGTGTTTTGGATTAAGATAGAACACACCCACCCACACCCTTGTTGGTGTCATAACTAGCGTCATCTTTATCATGAATATCCAAACCTGGAAACTAGGCTGAAATATCCGATATGACGCGTTCAGATGGTTTCAGCGGTTTTACAAACTGTCGACCGTCTCATATTTGCACAAATCTGCAGACATGTAAGTGCTAATAAGTTCCAAGCGTTTTCATCTGTCTGAGGCGTAGCTGAATAGCACAGCGCGTCATCTATCAAAATTTCTGAAAATGACTAGCCTAAAATTTACCATAATTATTACTAAAATTGCGCTGATTCCAAATATATATATATATATATAAATCTCAATATTTGACACAGTTTAAAAAAAATTCACACAGCACACTTAGAAATAACCGGTGGAAAATAAGCGCTTTCATTTCATCAGTCAGTAGATCAAACATATCATTCTTATCTTTCCTCGTGTCATATTATTTCACAACAAACTACACTCTGTCATAAATCATACTGGCGAGAATCACTTGTGAAATATATTTTCATTTCATCTACTTTTGCATCTGTTTCAATTCTAGATTAACATGTTGCCGGTGTTAATTGGAGTTGGAATTGCTGGAATTATTGGCATTGCAGTCGGCGGTGCACTTCGTACCGCCGATAATATAAGAGAAGATGTGCATACTCACAGAGACAAAGTCCTCGCAAAGTTTGATCGTGTAAGAGAAGATGCAACATATATAGTAAATCAAGGATTGCACAGCGTAGATAATTTTCAAAGTTTTAGCAAAGATGTGGTGTCTACAGCCATAAGAAAAGTAGATGACTTGAGAAATGATTTAAGAATTACTTCGTCACAATTATTTTCGAGAATTGATAGTACAATGAGTGATCTTCATTATCATAGAAAGGAGATAATTGATTGTATCGATCGAAATGCAAACAATTTAAGAAGTGATCTTAACTCTTCAGTTTTAAATATTGTAAATTCAATTCAATTCTCTGTCATATTTATACTTTTATTTGTAACTTGTCTTACACTTTGCGGACAGCAGAATCTTAATTGGAACTCATTGATTACTTTATGTTCATATGTTGCTGTGATTGGAATATTGATTGAGTGCGTTTATCAATTTTCAACGATCAATTCGCTAAACTTGCCTATCTTTCGATCATTCTTTTTGGGTATTCTTTTCATTAAATTTCTTATGATTATCAATCCCTTTACAACATCATATGCAATCGATCATCGCGGATTATCATTCGATGATTCGGCTGAAACGGCGTCAGACGACATTACGTTTGTTCAAATTATACGCAACATCTTGCATGTATGCTTTTGCTTTTTGATAGCTGGACTTGCCTATTACTTAATTAAAAGTGATTTGATATCTTACGATGAATATGCGTGCAAATATCGTCTCCGTCCAATCAATATCCCTCTTATTCGTTATGCATGTTGCGGTGGCATCTTCATGATATTGATTGTATATTTAACCCAATTTATCTGGTTTATTAAAACACAAACGTTTATGGACTATTTTGTTAATAATAAATCATATGTAGAATCAAACACGAATGAATACTATGCAACATTAGTGTACTACTTATTGGGAATCAATATGCGACCCACGGTTTACATTCAAATATTATATTGTTCTTTGCATATATGCTTTTATCTTTGGTTAATTAAAGAGCTAACTTCAGTGCAAAGAAGTTCACGCGATCGTTGGAGTTCGAGGAAACAAGCAACCCTTTGCAAAATGTCATACTATATTGTTACTGATATGAAATTAGGTTTGTGTTTATGCGAGTTGTTATTATGTAATGTAAAGCCAAGACTCGTGGAGCATTCTACAGATAAAATATCATATGTGGAATCAAATACAAATCCATTCTATGCAGTATTATTGCATTGCGTCTTAGGAATAGATGCGTATGGCAGCAGTTATGTTCGAATTTCTATATTGTTTGTGGGATGTATGGTTTCATCTTTAGTTACTACTTCGAACTGAATACTGTATATTTTTCCCCAGCGATTACACACTTAGTATTCTCTATGGTAAAAAATTCGAAGAGTTTGTATCGTCGTTCGCAACGGAGCTAATTTTTTCAGTGAGGTTAGGTATACAACTAAATCAATTTATTTATTTTATAATAAAACAATTCGTAACAGGAGTAACTTATCAATGTTTTTTATTATCCGTTATCATAGCAGGATTGATGAAATTGCGAAAACAGGACGTTTATTCAAGATTAATTATAGATTCAATGGAGTTTACGTGGGCAGCTTTTTCAATTGTCACTACTCTTGGTCATGGATATTATTTTTATACAATCATATCGGTACTATATGGGTATGGATTTTTTAAAATATGGGATAAAAAATTCAATATGTCTTGGCACGACTTTCGATTAGAAACACAAAAATTTTGGAATAGAAAAATTTTCTTCCTGTCAGGATTTTTTCTAATTTCCTGCATTTTTGCTTGAAACTATGCATTATTAATAAATATTGTTCACATATTTGAATAAGCAAAGAAGTATTATTGATGCAATTACATTATACGTAGAGGGTGTGAGAGTGGGTGCAGGTTTTTTTACTGGCATTCGCACCCTAGCTTTGAGTCCGTACGTGGCAGAAATAAACGTTGCTATGCAGTATGCACGGTTTCTCGTTAGTTTCAAAATATTTCTGTATTTATTAGATGCTCGAGAACGTTTCTAAAAGTTCTTTAGTTGAATCTCAGATCAGCTCAATTCGACTCTGATTAATTCAAATGAATGACTGTGGGCTACATACTTTTTTGAGCTTTATTAAACGGTCAATTTTAATTGTTGGATGCTGATCAACACTAAAGCCTAGGGGCAATATTATTGCTTTGTAGTATCTGATTCATAAAAGAATTCCATATCCATAAACATGTAAGAGAAGGTGAGAGAAAAGTATCTCTTCATTAATATAGGAGCATAAATTCTAAATTTTTTCCAATGATGATATCATCATGTCTCTAGGCTTCCTATTTTTTACCCCTCTAATAGCATGAGGGTGTGGGTGTGGGAAGACTCCTCGAGTAACCAAACGCACACACCCACAGTCACAACCTCGACATATGTAGGTCATAGTGTTCAAATCAAGTATTGTAATAATTTCTTGAAAATAGTCTTCATTGAAAAGCGATGCCGAAGTGAGTAAGACGCGTTTCATATAGCAGTGAATCAAAGAAAAAATAATTAAGAAAGGAAAAATATTCAGTATCGTTTAATTAATGAGTTTGGCTTCTCAAAAATGAATTATTAAAGTTTGAAAATATCTTGGCTTATTCAAAGGAGATTGCCAACAAAATAGGATTAAAAAGAATTACAGTTTATATTTCATTTCCTATATTGAATAACGTTTCTGGAGTCTGCACACGATTTACGCAGATAACCCGAACTTGACAAAATGATGTTACGTAGTAAAATACCATTAGTAAACCTTACTGTGACACTTCATTAAAACCAAGGGATAATATAATTATTTTGCATTTTGAGAGTCTGTATGGTACCAATCATCAATGCAATTTTGTCAAATAAAAGCTATTTCTATTGATTAAGATTTATTTCCTCAATTTGAGTTTCTTTTTCTTCTTTTTGGTGAAATATACTTTAATCATTATACGACGATCCTAGATAAGCTTTTACTTTTTAGAATAATTAATTTATATATTTTAAAGCATACATAATGGATTATATGCGTAACATGAGAATAAATGACAAGTAGATTAAAACATTATTACGGATATAAAATCCACTCAATGTGGAATTTAAAAAATAATCGTCAATGTCTTAAAATGGTTGTATGTTTCAAGCTACTCTCGAGGGTATGGGTGTGGATGGATATTTTCATTTTATCCACATTCACACCTAAGACATCGGTTGGATGATTCAACCAATTTCCTTGGCAATGGTCAACAGCAACAACTTGTCCGTTCATCGTATCATCTTTCTTCCATTGGATGACACGATTATTGTCGAAATCAACAATGACCACTGTTTCATCGTCATCAACAAAAAGACCTTCAGGGTACCAGAGTTCATTGGTGGCCCTGCCGTGCGATTTGCCTCCAGCAACAGTCACATAGTCAAGTGAGAAAAAGCGGATTTCGTACTCTCAGGATGGTTTTGGGATCCGCTCCCCCCCCCTCTTGGCTATTATTTAAGGATTGTAAGTAGCGACTTAAAATGCGCCATTTTCTTTACTAGAGAGGCGACTTTTTGGTTGCAAAAGCGATTGATGGATGCTATATCATTTTCAAGCTGGTACTTGTTGTTTTCGAAGATAACTCGAGTTAACAAAAGAAAAAGGCCACCTTTTTACTCTTAATCATGCTTACTTCTATCTCAGTCCGTTATGCACGAATGAATTTTGAAATACGCATCCCATTAAACATTCACATAGTCAACAAAGAGTATCCCTAAAAGATTCCTGACCACTACAAGATGAATAAGAAACACTATTACTTTGTCTGCAACGAAGACAATAAATAAGATTGTCAATACATATCATGAAACAAATACGATGATTTTCGTTGACGTGATAGTCTTCATTAAAATCTGACCGATTGAGTTAGAAATTCTTTTCAACTATCTTCAGTTCATCAATATCAATATAACTAGACATATTATCTTCGAAGATCTATTCTTAATAACGACCTTGCTGGGAAATCTTAAATTTAAAAAGCAATGCAACTATATTAGTGTGTGGATGTGGGTGTGCGAAACAAAATATAACCACACTCATATCCTCGAAAGATAAATAATAAGTTTATTAATCAAATATGAATCATGATTTATAAAGTTATGGCATTATATTTCAATCAATATGTCAACTCTCGTTTTTCTCGTTGATGACTTTCATTTTCTTATTCATTGATGGAGATAGTTCCTCCTTTTGATCATTTGAATTCTGGCGCCGTTTCTGATTAGGTCATTTGTGTAGTTCATTAACCAATGATTGCCCGCAGCGACAGTATCCCCGATTAAATGCAGACAAGGAAACCTTCTCATAGACACCATTAAAACGCCGAAAAGGTGGAATTTTCGTTGGTGCACGAAGACGTGCCTGACGTGCTTGTTCAAGTTTCGACTGATCTTTATCCTTTCGAAATAAAATCACAAAAATAAACTGGATCAAAGTTACTACGATTCTATTTTACCTTTATATATTCATTATACAGTTTTATACTTGCTTTTGCATCATTTCGAGCGACATGACCTCCCATGGCACTAAGATCAATTTTTAACAGCACATATGCTTCATGCGCTAGAGAAAAGTACCTTTGAAGAGGGAACTCAGCCTATGCAGTGAAATGCTTCGAAACGTATTTTATTACTTACTTATTGTTGCTATATTTGGGATCAAACGTCGTAAATTCGTCACCCAGATCAATCAGAGCATTGTAATGTGCACCTTCCTCAAGTTTCATCCAATTGATATCACTCATGATTGATTGGCCAACAATCAAAGTTGTTGGTGTAAAAAATGAATTCACCTACAGAACATGAACTTTAACTGCTTTCGTTTCATTGCTACAAGATTTTCTAGAAATCAGTTGGAATATTTTCCATTGTTATCTATCGCGCAACACATCAGAATTGATTAGCTCTATACGAAATCAGGATATTTTTTAGAACATTATCAGTAGAATATATATATATGTACTTTTGCAAAGCAATATACTAGACTAACCATCTGAAGGGCCTTAAGAGTTTAACTGAATAATAGACAAAAGAACACAACCATTCAACTTACGCATATTAATTACCTTTTGGATCACTTCATCGAAAGATGGAGCATGCTGAAGATCTACTTTATGCACACCACTGAAGGGAAACAGATCGCTGACAACAGGTTTATCTGGTTTGATCAATGAATCGAAGAGGATCTCACATCGATCATTGACAATGGCCACACTACATGGTGCTCGATCCAGATGAGAATATCCTGTAGCTATACATCCAACATCGATTGACAATACTTGAATCGATTGATTCGAATTGGACACATTATCTTGTAGCTTCTCTGAATTTTGAGTTTGGGTTTTCACTTCAACATCGTTGCTTTTGAGTGTTGAATCCACAGTAGCAGATGTCTTATCCATTGTGTAACTTCACAATGCTCGACACTAGCCGTATTTTATCACCACAGTGCCTAAGTAAATAAACCTTTCTCAACGGGGTCTCACAAACTAAAACTGAATATTAAGAGATAATATGATGGTAGCCAATATAAAGAATGTGAATGCAACTAGTGCGTTACTCGTTGAAATCGCAAGTGAAAGTGAATGGACTGATGTAGGATAACAATGTGTACAGATCAGAACCACCCACCCCCTCAAGTCCTACGCTGTCGAATCAGTGCTATCATTAAATTATCGAAGATGTCGCTGAGAGACACGTGGAATATTCTGTCACGACCAGTATCAAGTTTTTTCCGTCCTCTCGTTGGTTTTCTCTGAGCAACTATGGCTAAAGTCAGCAAGAGAGAACAAGAAAAAACAGGAAGGACAAAAGTATCGATCGTCTTTTTTTCTATCTTCACTGCCACAACGCGTTTCATTCTATATTCAGGTGGAAGAAGAAGAGCAGATTTACATTAAAAATAATTCCAATGCTATTGCCCAGGGATGTGTGGGTGTGGTTGCATTTTTTCCATACACCACACCCACACCCACACCCTCAAGAAGTAGATGTCAAATAGATCATAACTATCAAATAACATTAATGGCTGTCTTCTACAAGCACTCTCCTGTTTGCTGTATTCAAACTGGATTGATAAAAAATGGAATTAATATTCAAAAAAACAAAACGATGTGACATATATAGAATATTTGTTTTTTCTGTGATTTACATTATTTCTGCATCTGAATTTTACAATGAAATCTTAAGCACTCTACTTTCTTGCTGCGCTTCGTAGAGTTTACTAAATCAAATTGACATGATTTTTTTCCATTACATAAATTTCATCCTTTTTTATCTGAATAAAATTAAATACTTACGCTAGCCCTATTGAGTCCTTCATAATGCTGTCATTAGTTTCGTTCAAATTCACTTATCTTTTTACATATCAACTTATTTTTCAAATAATAAAAAACACAAATCCAATAATAGCATTCAAAGCACAAGAAACAAAGTGAAAGCAGTAGATGCATAAACAATATCGATTGAACACGAACGTTACGTACATGAAATCGCTCTTACAGAAGATTGGGCATGTGTCGATGTATTATTGGTCTCGATTTTTTGTTTTCTACTATAACCTGAGGGTGCCGGTGTGGGTGTGTAATAAACCACCACAGCGCATTTCAACTCTGCTTAGAAGTCTCATCAGGTGGCTTAAGATCTCTAGATCGATTTAAAACGTTTTTGACAAAATTCAAAGAATTTAAATCAATTCGAGAATATTACTTTGTTCTACTAGAAGATATAATGATAAATGAGTGGCATATACTTTTTGTTTACTAGGAACTAGGATTTGTTCTAAGCTTCGATTACTTGTTGCACGCGTCCCTTATCGGAAACACCCGGAGTTGGGCCTGTAGCAATGGGTGGGTGTGGGTGTGGGTGTCGGCGTTGTTACAAAAAATACGGCTACAGCCACACCCTTTATTTTTCAATAGTATCTAAAAGCCAAAACCAAAGCTAAATAAGACCAAAACTTGATCATAATAAATACCATCGAAATCAATGCCGAGACTACGAAAACTATATCAAAAACCATAACAAAACCGATACTGCAAAATCAAAACTTCAATACCAACACTTCAAAAGTAGGTTTTGTTTTAGTGAACGCCTATTCCTTTTGAAAACGGTTGATATTCAATCTATTTTAGTTATTCCTTATTGAACATCTTTCACAAATTATTTTTTATTACCTCATTTCCTTTCAAAGGTATTTCAATATATAGCATTGTGACTTCTGCAGATTCAATTTAAATCATAGATAATTAACCCCTTTTGGCAAACAAAAACAGAAGAGTTGGTATGCTGGGTACATTAAGTTCTGATACTCAGCAGAAAAAAGTATTAAAAAGAGATAATATGAAGAATGGAATAAGAGTAGAAACACGAA
This sequence comes from Rotaria magnacalcarata, assembly GCA_900239745.1. NCBI lineage: Eukaryota > Metazoa > Rotifera > Eurotatoria > Philodinida > Philodinidae > Rotaria > Rotaria magnacalcarata. The sequence goes on along the minus strand of OENM01000113.1, from coordinate 132,952 downwards.
AAAGATTCATTATGGTAACCAGTAGAAAATATTGATTTCGCTCCTAAACCAATAAAAAAGGAGCGAAAGTATCCGAACACATTAACACACGGGGGAAAGTGCTGGCACCCAGCACCTACCCTCTTGTATTAACAAGTATGATTGCCGGCACTTTTACGATTCAGTCTATAAAATTTTAAAAAAATGTATTTGGCAAAAATAAGTTGTTATATCTGAGCAAGCGAACGCAATAGCATTGCTAATCAGAACCATGAGTAGCTGAACTCAACATTTGTTTCCAATTTCCAATTTCAATTTTCGCTTTCATCATTCAAACTTCTTATAGAGAATGACTGTCTTCTCGAAATGTATAGCTTTCTTTTTAGTTGAAGCAACTGTTTTCATATATTCAATCGTAAACAGCGTAATGAATCAAAAACAAGCTATAGACATCAACCTGTACAATGGTTTCCTACCGAAGAAAACAAAATGAATCCATTAAAATTTTACGTGCTTTCGAACATTGTGAGTAAAGAATGAATAAAAGGTTTTTAAAAGGAACGGTGGCAGCTGTTGTTTAACTATACATTGTTCTTCGTTTCTTAATCGTTCACATTTTAATTGATCAATACAAAAGTAAATACCGACTGCAACCAGTATTAGTTGCTTGAAAATGTACACTAGTACTGCTACATTCAGAGGAGAATATGCACCTTACTTTAGTCCAATACAACAACCAGTAAGTGTCCTCAAACCTTCCTACACAAAAATCATTTTATTTTATGAAGCTGGTACAGGCATTTCATCCTTCACCTGTACAGTCATTTACTCCAGAGAAGATAAATGTTTCATTTGATACTGTAAGCAACATTCCATCTGGGACAAAGTGAGAAACAAAAAATAAATAACACAATGTAGGTTCCTTCTTCTTTAACAGAACACCCAGCAAGGAATCAAAATACTTTATAACATTCAAAATATTTGGCATCGGGTCGCTCGGTATAACAACTGCCATGGCTATCGCTCTGGGAATAATAATGGTTCATTTTCATTTTTTATGTAAGGACACAACTACTATGTGTAACAGAGCTATTGAACGTTGACGCATCTGAAATGATAGAAGTCGCGTTTAAAAAAATAGCCCACTAGCAGAAATCAAAGTATCTCATCACTAGAACACAGTCAACAAGGAATGCTGAAGGTGCAATATTCTGAATCTTAAAAAATTCTTATTTTTGCTCAACAAAATCAGAAAAAATTATTTGTCATTAAAATTAGTTTTATACTCCTAAATTGGAAATTTTGGCTTTTATATAGCCAACGATATTCTTTTTATAGATATTGTTAATAGGGAGCTAGATTTACTATTACCGAAATATTGTTAATAATAATTGATGTTCATTTTGACCCAGCGAAAACTAACTATTTTGGTCTGTCCTAGCTCATTGTGTCACCGATGAATAATAGAAAGATGAGAGCATGGACGTTTCTCAATGCCTACAAGTCCATTATTGAATAGTTTTAAAAAAATATACAGTAAAACACTGATAAAATTGAATGACTAGCAGAACTTGTGTTTTTTGTTTTTAATAAAGAAAAGAAACATCGCACATACAATCGAAACTGTAGAAAGGAGAACGAAGCTATGTGACTATTAAGTGAGAGTTAGATTGCGGAATTTGAACTCTTCTTTGTGCGAGTTTTGTTTTATATATGAAAATATTCTAGGGTCTCCAACTACAACAACAGTTGGTACTACGATAATGACAACTACAACAACGACAGCCACCACAACAACTTCCACAACGAGTGTGACAACTACAACAACAAGTAAATATTCGCTAGGATACCTAAAAGATTAAAGTGTCAATTTGTTTACATGCTCCTCAAGGTCGAGTAATATCTCGACCATACATTGTTGCTTGGAAAAAACACTAGATGAAATTTGAAAATTGACCAGTGTCTCTACTTAGTTTGATTTCAAGGAAAATCTCCAACAAAATTATCCTCATTCGATTCCATAGTGTTCAATGAAAAGCGACAAATTTCAATGAATTGTATTCTTTCGGAGTTTCAGAGTTTAAGTTCGATACTATTATGCATTTTGCGACGATATTACAGTCAAACATAATAGCGAACTCGAAGCTAGTTTTCAACAAACGATGTGACAGAAGAGATATGGGACGAAGGAATGGACACTTTACGTGTCACAGAAAAAAGCATAAAGAGATTCCAATAGTTCGTAGCGACAAAACAAAGACAATCTTATCACTTGTGTGATGTTGTTTTCTTTCACAATGAATGCTATTCACATAAGACTAATTTTAGCACAATTACGGAATATGTTGCATAAATTCCTCTAGCTTCTCTGGATATATTACTCTTTGCTTTTATGTAAGCAGTTTATTGTAAGTCTTGTAAACCCATGCTCCATCTATAGATATACTGAGCCTTATATAAATAAAAATGGATCAAGATAGATTTAATTCTATTCATTTGTCGTTAAACTCCAAATTTTCGCGAATGTCGGTGTGGATTAGCCAAACAAAACTTATTTTTATTTATTGTTATTCTGACAGAGGTATGTATTTCTATACACGGAGTATAATTAGAATTGCATGAAATTTAATATATTCCAATGTATACTAACTTTTATAGAAATGTGACTACGGTTGAATATAGTAAAGTTGTTTGCTGTGTAAATCTGACCTCATAAGAAAATATTCATATGTATGTGTACATGATACATTTAAGAGCTAGAAGTTTAAATGAGTTCTTAAGGCGATGATATTTGAATCTTTGTCCAATAATCAATTATATTCGTACTTGAATTAACAGATGATTATTCATATCATGAAATATCTGGGTATTCTTCATTTCAGCAACAACGACAACAACAGCTACAACTACTCAATCATGGTGTAAACCACCATGTATCTGTGCCGGTGTTTCTTCTTATAGTTTGTGGCTACAGTACTCTACTAGCGGAATGTACATGAATATCGATACTAGCAGCTGTCATTTCAATCAAACACCAACTTACATTACTAGTATAGATGGAACGAATGCTCATTTTGATTTGGTAGGCCACAATGCTATTTATGTATATACAAGTACATCGTTTCGAATTTATGTCACGAGTCGTTCTGGCCTGACACCGGCAACAATGTTATCTTACGCTGCAAGTTACGCATGGAATGTAAATTGGGTTGGCATGTATTACTAAATAGAGATACACATATGTTTGACTCGAAAGCATCATAAGGTGTTTTGAAATTTCCTTATAATAGACTATATTTTGTTGCATAGTAGAAAGCTTTGTGCGTGTAAGAGAGAGGGTGGAGCTGCAACAATTCTAATTCGTATTTGGAGTCGAGAAAAAATATATAAAATGATAAGCATCTGTAAGATGATTGTTCAGCAGCAAGTGAAAATAAATGCGGAAACCTCGGATTTAAATCCGAGTGTTATGTGTATTTGAAAAATTTAGCTGACGACATATTGGTTTGATTAAACAGTCTGAAAGAGTCGACCAGCAGTGTCAGTATGCACAGGTTTTTCATGGTTTTTGGGCACTGACCTATCGAGGAAATTTCAAACACAGCATATTTACTCCTACAATTTAGTATTATTTTGTAGCCCATGAAATTCTCTATCGAATGGTATGTAATAGTTGAGTTTTCATTTTCACTATGACAAAGATTTTGATTCTTAACGGATTGTTTTCATCTTCGAATTCGACTGAGATATTCATGAGATCATTCTGTGTACAAAAATTTCTTGACAATTGGATGAGGCTTTCAAAATTTACCGCGATAACGGCCGTCCCGACACACTGACCAAATCTAGAGTGTACTCACTTTTTGAATACATAAAAAAACAGCTTTCCCCCTCTAAATTGTCGTATTAACAAACGATTGTAAACATTTTTAGAGATCTACCATAGGCTGTGGGAATACATGAATTTTGACGCAAGCGATTTTCCATCCGGACCGAGAGTCATATAGGAACTCCATCCCGATTCTTAATTCCACTCATCTATTTCACTGAAAGTAGTAAGGTGCAAGTAACTCGAACTTACAGTCAACCATTTTTTCCGTGCTTTTTTACGTATTTTGTAGAGTTTGATCTGCTGATCACGAAAAATCACTGTTTAATCTTAAAAGATGTACCCTTCCGGTTGAAAAATACAACATTCTTTAAAGCTTTCGTTTTTGAGAAAAAGCACTCTTTGCCGAAATATTCAAAAATGTCTGGTTTGCTATATATTATCAAGAGTGAAAAATGTAATGGAGGAGGTGGTTCGAATCGCGTCGAGTATACTACCTATAGGTCGATTTTGTAAACCTGTCTAGTTTTTTCAGATAGGATATAAATCCAAGTATTCTCTTTCAGTTTGTTCATCATACCACCCCTCACTGCTCCTAGTATCAGATTTCTGGTTTTCTTAACTAAGCTGAGGTAGATCGTTCTTATACTAGTATCACACAGTAAAGGGGAAGTTGATTCTCGAATAAAACATGTATTTTTAATCCAAATCAAGTGAAAATCGATTTGAGTAGATAAAATTCAATGGTGGATCCAAGGAATCTTTGGTGGGTTTCTAGATAACTCACATGCTTGAAAACGTTTTCCGCCTCTGGAAGAACGGTATCATGACTTTCTTTAAAATAACTTGCTCGATAGTTAAAAAATGACAATTTGGTATAGCTAAATGAAACAAAAGAGCAAGGATAACTCAAAGATGTAAGACAACTTTGTTCCCAGACAGGAATGAAAAGGCTATTTTTCCTTTTAAACGGTCATATTGGACCGTTTGAATAAAAAAAAGTGGTTATAAACGGCAAAAAATGACAATTAAAACGTTCTGCTTCGTTCTAACGTTAAACTCACGTTTCCAAGCATTTACTACGTTCAGAACTCGTTTAAACTGTTTTTGTACATTGTTATGCATTACATTATGAGCAATTATAAAATAAAAAACTGCTAAAAGCAGAAAAATGAGTGTATTTCTTTCTCTTGATAAATCTATGACGAATTAAATGTCTATGAATTGAGTTTAAATATCATATATTCTGACATTCCACATGATAGAAATTCAGTTAGTCTTCAGCTTCCATGTTTTTTTTAGTTTCAGGTAATACATGTTTTTAATAAATAGTCAGCTAGCTTTTATTTAAAGTACTACAAAAAGTCTGTTCATCCGCTTAAGAGGTTCAAATAATAATCAATGCATCAATTTCACATGCTAGCACGAAAATTAAGGTATCGAAAAAATAGATAAAATTGATTGTTCGATGTTGATAGTGAATTTTCGGGTTAAAATGCTAATTTTTCAATTATATTTGAAGCCCGAGTCAAAGAATAAGATGTACGTATTGTTAGATTTTCAGATACGACGCTGTTACATCGAAAAATTTGATCACCAATAACGAATCGATTAGCCTGTGCTGTTATAGAAACTTACTGTATCATAAATAGTATGATAATACTATTATGCATTTTGTATTATCAAGGTAATTAAAGTAAAATTTACATAAGCAACATACTCATGGGTGACCGTTCACTTAGTCGCATGACACTTCGTTGCGTTCACTTCGTTGCGTTCACTTCGTCGCGATCATTTCGTCGCACGATCACTTCGTCGCAGAACAGTTCGTCGCGATGAAAATAAATTTAATCAGCTCACTCTTTTTATTCAAGGGAAGGAGAAAGAGAGTAAATTAAGTGAATTACACCATTTACATTCATATGTTATTGGGTGATCATCTAAACATACACCGTGTTATGAAATAATTATATCTACATAATTACTACAGTGCGATGTTTAAGGAGTAAAATGGTACTGGTTAAAGGGAAGCTCCAAAGTATTTTGGCAAAGTGTTATTTCCTATTGACAGAATTTCAAGTCAGCTCCTTTACTATTAAGAGTAGACCGTTATAGAATTTTTGGGCAAAGAAACAGAAAAATAAAATAAATACTATAACTCGCATCTACACGATGCACTGAGTAACTTTTTAGATGATTTTTTTTTCAAAAAAATATTCAATCAATTCGTAAAATGATACTGAAATTATGAAAATGGAGTATAGGTTTCTAATATCAAATAAATTTAAAAAAATAAGTATATTGGTCAAATAATGCTATAGCGTGCACTGAAAATCATGAATTTTATAAATGAGGAATTCTTTTTAGAGACGTTATTTTATAAAGTTCTAACAAATCTCAGGAAGCAAAATAGTATGACTCTAAATGTGATAGGATTATATATTGTTTTCCTGAAATAAGAAATTTAGTTTTATCTAATTTTTCTGGAAGTTTTCTTTGAATTAAAATTTTCTATCAATTTTTATTTACGAAAGTTAAATTTTAAATTAACACTTCGTATTTTTCAAAAAATTGTGCTATGAGGAATAAATTCTACGACTAATTGAAACTTCCATATGATTAACTAAATAATACACGAGTATGGATTATGTAATTCAATTAATTTACTCTCTTTCTCCTTCTCTTGAATAAAAAGAGTGAGCTGATTAAATTTATTTTCATCGCGACGAACTGTTCTGCAACGAAGTGATCGTGCGACTAAGTATACTAGCGCCATACTCATGTGTCATCTTTCTTAACTTAGTCTAATTTCATTATGTTAGCCATTTATAGTGGCACAAATAAGCATTTATGGGAGTCTACTAGAAATTTGCATGACAAATTCAGGTTTAATTTTATATTCTCGATACAAGTGTTTACGAAAACCAATATCTGTCTTTAGTAATACAATCCAAACCAATTCACATTCCAAGCGTCAATTGTAGCAACACTTATTAAATAGGATGAATTCCAGTCAAAAACATTCTTAATATAGATTGTAAAAGAAGTACTTGTAGGTGAATATATCGCACCATAACCAGTTAAACCATAATGCGAGGCACTTCCAGCCATACTAGTGAAGTAAAGTGGCGTTTGATTGAAGGTACAATTGCTTGTATCAATATTCATGTACATGCTATTATTCGGATAAGCCTGCCATAAAGTTGACGATGAAATACCTACACACACGCATGGAAACGTGCAAGATGTTTGATTACTTGTAGTCGTTGTCGTTGTTGCTGAATTAAGAAACATAAAAATAAATACAACTCAGAGTGATACTTATTCAACAATCATAAATTCTATTCTAGAACTTTTTCACAGCGCTTAAACATAAGGCAGATGATTCACACAAATAATGGGCCTCCCACTATGCTACTGACATCATTGTTAAAAACAATTCGTTGGGGACTAAATGTTTTTGTTTAATATTCGTCTTTTTATCCTGTACAAGAATCTAGTATTTTGAATTTTATTCGAACGTACCGTGTCTTCGGTATAAGATGAAAAGTAGTTTTTTGTAAATACGAAGATGGTGATGGTCCCACTAAGACCTTTCGTGATTTTAATGGGTGTTGGGATTAAATACTATCAAAAGGTAATGTAAGATGATTCGTGACACTGGTTCTATTCAGTTGTCAATACCAACAGCTGGTCCGCGCTTCGCTCGAGCTAGTAAAACAATTCAAAAAGTGAATCACAAACTCAGTCAAAAGATGGTATCAGCTCGAAGTTTAGCTAAGGATAAAAACATATCCGAATCAAGCGTCCATCGAATATTGAAAGAAGATCTGAAGCTTCATGCCTACAAGGTGCCAATCGAGCTACGACTTACCGATGAACATAAAATCGCAAGAAAAATTCATTAATTGGGTTGTTAAAAACTTATGAAAAGAGGACACCATGCGTATTTTATTTTCAAATGAAAAAACGTTCGCAATTATGAATCCAAAGACACCTATGAACTCTTTCTAAATCATGTATTAGTTTTAACCGGCTTGTATCGCCATGTATCGGATTAATATATGAATCGTTACAGTGATATAACTAGCCGATACATGGCGATACAAGCCGGTTAAAACGAATGCATGATTGAGACAGAGTTCATAGGTGTCGTTGGATTCATAATCGCGATACAAGTTGTATCTGTATTTGTGTAGCTTTGTCTAGATGTGATCGATTCGAGAGAATCAGACTAAAATAAATATTTTGAATATCTCGAAATTCCAATGAATACTTACACGTCGTTGAAGTAGTCGTGACCGTTGTTACAGCTACTGTAGTTACTGTTGTCACTGTGCTAACCGTCGTTGTTTCTGTGCTTGTCGTCGCTAGAATTTTCATATAAAAGAGAAAGATATTTAAATAGAAGCAAAATATCTCCAATTATTGCTCTTGTTTCAAAACTGGTGGGGCCTAGACAAACATCTTGTAAGCAAGATCTTAGACAAGATACAAGGTACAGATATGTTAACAGATCTTGGAAATTTAGTTTCAAGAGAACTGTATTATCTTGTACTCAAGATCTTATTACAGATCTTACACAAGAATCCATAAAATCTTGTTTGCAAACTAAAATAAAACCTGTTGCATTCTTTAAATTTTTTTCAATTTATGTTAATTTTAATTATTCCTGTCCCGAATAACTCAAGCAAGTCAGATGTTGGGATCTGACTGGCTATAAGTTGGTCCGATATCCGTCGGACCAATTAGGGTAGTCCTCTCTCGGTCATCGATCGAGATCAGCATTCTCTCGAAAACTGAGAAATAGTTGAGAAAAACAATAATTTTGAAAATTTGTGTTTCGTATGTTCAATCATGCTGTTTATATACAGCTGTGTATGCATTAAAAAAACGGTGAATAACTAGATAGCCTATGTAAATACACTAATGATGTCGCTTTCTGTTTCGCTCAAGATCTTATCAGAAGATAAAGTACACGATATTTTTTCCATGATCTTGCCAAGATCTTAAGTGCAGATTTATCTGATAAAACCAAGATATGTACATACGAATTATCTTTCCGAGATCTTGATAAGATCTTACTTACCGATACCAAGATTTGAAGATCTTGCTCTTACAAGATATTCGACTATTTCTTTCTGTAACACTCGCAGTAACATCTCTCTTATCTTTATAAATACTTAGTTTGATAACATGTTGTCCACAAACTACTGGAATAAGCTCACTACTCATCATGAACTTGTCGTAGGCTTTAAAAATCGATAGCTATGCCATTTAATAGTGAATAGTTGAAGGAGATATTTGGAGATCTCTTAAAAAAGCAATTTCACAAACTGAAAATTTTCTCAAACACTTGGATCCAGAGACCGTCATAAACCATTTTTTCCACCCTGCTCTGCCTTGGCCTGGCAGGGTAGAGCAGCGCATAGGCTACATGATGAACTTGAATTATAGCAAATCTAAGAATTTCATAAATGTTTTGAAGCTTTTTCAAATTAAGTGTCCATGTTACTCTTGCATACTTTTAACAAAATGTCAGTATAAATATGAACGTTTTTAAAATATTACTCAACATGAACAAAACGAACAATGGGAATTTTCATCAAGAAAATGACATCATTGCAGAAGTAGATGATCACTACAAAAACATCTCACGAGCAGGAGTGTCAATTTATATTTACATTTAAGTTAATTTATAAGTAAGTTAAATTCAAATATATTTATATTTATTTTAACTGCAAGTAACTAATAACATCCCTACTCACAATCACAAAACGCATAGATCACAAGAAAACGCCATATGGATATAAACTCTCAACCACAACAAAATGAGCTAAATCATAAAAACCAATATTTGTCACAACAGACGAGACTATTTCACAATAAAAATAAACAAAAATTAATAGATTGTAAAACTAACTATACAAAATAACCAAATGAATATTTTATAGTTTTTGAACGCCCACGAAAAAATAAATCGTATGAAACAGCGTTTTAACGCATCGTTTCCTCTCTCTGACACATTCAAACGCATGGCTTTGTGTATGTAACACGTTGAAATGCATTCTTTTTTATTTACAACGGGCCTTTTCAACTTAAAATACGAATTTAAAACATCGTTCAATCGCGTTTTTTTCTACGCATTTATATCCTTTAATTTGCTCTGTTCATCAGTGAGTTTTTTATCCATGATTTCTTTTTCTTAAAAAAAAGCTTTCTCTTGTAGACACTCAGAATACATATTTTAATCTATATTTTTAACAATACAATGTTTACATAAAAGCTTAGTGCTCTTTGTGTCCCTCCTGATAACTGAAATATTTATACTTAATTGCTATTTAGAATTTTTCTTCAGTATTTCATCAAATGAAAATGTCACTAAATGGGTCGCTAATTACCTACTATATCGAAAATTAGAATATTGAAACAACTGAAATTAAAAATCGCTGAAAACGTCACAATTAATATTCTGAAAATACTAGGATTGAGCCATTTATATTCAAAAACAACTATTAGGCCCGAAAAAATGGCTTCAAAAATAATTTTTTTAAATAATTTTAAATTTTTTTTTTGTGGAACTATTTTAAAATATTTTTAATGTTAATTCTCGCAATTTAAATTTACTTTGAATTTAAATTGAATTAATTCAAAATGTGTCCTTCAATTCAATATGTAGAGACATTCCATCTCTATATTGGTAACAGTAAATTTGACTCAATAGCATCAGGTAAGTGAAATTCGAAGTCCATAGTGCGAATCTGTTCGACATCATAATGAATAAATATATTCAATAATAAAATTGCATTCAAAGAAATCTCTTTTCGGTTCGGGAAAAACGCGCTTTTCATAAAGCTAGCGTTATCTCATTTTTGCGTTATCCACTGAAAATAAAGCATTTGAACGCGTTGGGAAAAGTGCGTTTTAAGTCTAGCGAAAACATGTGAACAAAATAAACAACGCGTTGAAACGCATATTTCAGTGATTGTTTTTTCGTGGGCGGTTTTATAAAGAGAATATTTTGTATTTGCTCGGTATTTATATTGCTTCTTCTTTGGTTAATTATTAAATCTGTGTTTTGCAAATTGTCTTTCTATATTAGATGATATTGCAGATTTAGAGGAATCATGTTTAGATAATTTTCTCAATACTGAAAATTGTTTTGTGTGACACATCTTAAAATCTAATGAACTGTTACTTATTGATGATTTAACAATTTGTATGACTGAATATCACATTCTACTTTGTCGATTTTACTCACACCCTATGCGTATTCAGCACGTTTCGTATTCGCAATATGTACGATCGAATTGCAGAGTATCACTGAAATAATACTCTTCATCAACTAGTATTGAATTGCGTATTATGAGATCTACTGCAATAATTCATAATATCAATTCATATTAAATATCAAGGTATTTCCCTTCATGAGATTTTCTTCAATACTGAGTACAAATTAAATAATGGTAGATGATTTGAAGGTCGTTTTATTTATTTAATCGGGAATTTTCAATATTATTCGATCATTTTCTACCTATAACACGGATCCTTCAAAACACAATGCAAGAAACAATTTACAATATAACCACAAACATAAACATCATAATCTGTGAACTACTGATTAGTAATTCCTGATGGTGTGGGTGTGAGTGTACTTCTTCTCTGAAATCGCGCCCTACACCCTACACCTACACTCATACCTACACCCTCAGGTCAAAAAAGTGTCTTTGGAAAAACCTATACTGTTTCTGAAAGAGCGATAGACGAGCTATCTTCATATGTAGAAAACTCAATTTTCGATTTTCTGAAGAAAGTTGAATTTTTTAGGGGGACCTTAAATTTCATTAAATTTATATTTTTACAACACGTCAATAAGGATCATCTATATGTTTGAATGTGCTGCTTTTACTTATATTTCTTTTATTTTCTCTCAGTCATCGATCTATCTTTCTTTTCTTCCTTTCCTTTCCGGACTGACTTTCTCTTCTCTTCCATGACTAAGAATAGTTGCTTGGAGACAATAAATATATTTATTGTTTATGTAAATTCTACATACCTTTGTGAAATAAATAGAACCTAGTATTATTAACCACACCAAACTGATGAACTTAGCGCGCATGTTGTTTCTATCGACAAGTTTGAAATCAAACAACGGATACAATAGTGATATCAATTGAAATCACTTTGTGTCCTTGTTTTATGAGTTATTTTCTGAAGCTTTTATCTGATGTGGAGATCAAACAGTATGAATAGCTGCACTACTAATTAATTCAAACAGTGATGTATTGTTCATCAGTGATCTAAGTTTTCGATGCAACAATGTCATGTTTGGGAGTACTACTATACATGGCTTATCAGTTAGTTCGATCTTGGAATTTAATTGAAAGATTAGCATTTTAAAGTAAAAGTTTAAAGTTAAAATTCAAAATTACAACTTCGGTTTTCTTTCATTATCCTAATTTTCGAACAAACACAGCCACTTTGAGCCATTCATTAATATGTGAAACATATCTTGATTCAATTTGTCTTTATATAATAGAAATAGAAATATAGAGAATGAATAGTTTTTAAAAATAAATCATCAGTCAATAAGGGAAAATGAAAGCCCGAGAAGATTCAATTTTCTTCCGTCTGTGCTCTGGTATTTTTCACATGTTTATAGGAGTATTTTATCGAAAAATAAATGTTTTAAAAATTTATTATCACTCTTTATATAGTGCATACTGATTTTGAAAAACGTTTAAACGATCAACTAACGTAGTAAACTCTTTGAAACATAAGTAGCCATTTAAACGGTATGTTATACGTTTCACGTTTGACTGGATTAAAAAAGGACTATTTCAAAAAAGGGCTTCCGTGTGTTCCGCATCTTCAGATGCTCTTTCCAACAAAAAAACAATTATCTATTGATAGAACCAGGACCGAGAAATTTAGGATCCCAAATGAGTAATTTTTGACCCTTTTTTGGTTCATATCTCCCTGAAACCTAAAAGTTTCATCTAATTCGGACGTTCCTGAGCTGAAATAGTTTTTTCAGGGGGCCTTAAAGTTTCGTGAACAAAATTGCAGTTTTGTAAAACATTTCGATCCACTCAACACTGCGAAAAGTAGTTATGAACTTACACGAACTCTCGTAAAGAGAAACAGTGACTGGGATGGTAATCGCCAAAGCAGCACCTACACCCAGCAATGCCATAATCAGGCCTCTGAGTGGTGTTATGACGACCGAAGTGTTCTCAGCGTTTCTGCTAAAAAAACGAAAGGGTGTAAATTATGAAAATCATTTTGTGTGTCTCACCTTAATTGGGTTGCGGTGCTGCTTACTGTGTACGGCGGAGCATTACTCCGCAGTGTCGCTAATAATTGTTCATATGATGGATACAGCGGCCCTTCAGTCTTTGCAAAAGAATATTTTTGGTGGCAGAGAAAGTTCAATTATACTTTACCAATCGTTCTGTACGTGTATAGCGAGGTATATATACTGTTCTGTACGCAGTACTAGTGGGCATTTTCAAGCAAGTAATGTTTGTTGCAGACAGTATGTGCTTTTGTGTTGATCAATGAAAATGTGAAATATTAAGTAACAAAGAACAGAGTATGTGTAAACAACATCCACCACCGTTTCGTTTCAAAAAAATATTCTTTATTCTTTATTCAGACAGCTCGAAAACACTTAAAATTTTAATTGATGCATTCAGCTTTTTTCTATAAGTACCATTGAAAGAATTGATGACTATACCTTATTGTTAATTCATGATGCTCTTCACGATGAAACATCTGAAAACAATTACCTGAATTGAAAAATCGATGCGTTTCGAGAGAATATCAAATGATGCCAATGTCAGCTGATTTTCATTAAATAATATAAAGACTTTTCACTTTATCTTAAAGACAATCGACGCTCATATCCAGTTTACAATGATGGAAAACGCTTTTTTACGGTCTATTGTAAATAAATAATGTAAACCGTTATTGTTCGTTCATCATTCTCCGTCATAGTTAATCAAGAACAGTTATTTGTACTTAGAGTTTCTTGATCAGAATGTGCTAAGATTGAATAATTCTGATGTCGCTGATTATCCATCAACATTACCCATTATGAAAAAAAAGAACATTTTCACAATAGTTGGAACCTTAGTGAATAAAAAGTATTAGACCTGACATCGTGTTGTTTTGACTTTGAATATATGCATATCCTAAGTATTTTTATAATTAACTCAAAAAAACATTGTGTAGTATCCTAAACGACAGAAATATTGTCCTTCACTGTGTTAACCACTATACTGAGAACATTTGTTAACTTTCCAAGTAAGGTGAAGCGATGAATAGAAATCGGACAGATCGGAAAAGTTCTGATTAGTTGAACTGTTGAAAGCAGCGCGTAATTAGATGAAATCTATTCAAATTGCTCAGCTAAGAAGCATTGTATTTACAGTACCTGTAATCTATACTGAATTGCTGGTGCAGTTCAGTAGTCGGCCGATCTGCTCCTCTATGAGTTGGAATTTTAGATTGACCTGTCTAATTGTTCTGGATCTGAATCATTTTTTAGTTGTCAAAAATGCTATGTTCTTCTAATGTATACCACTGCATTCAATTGTGAATTAAAAATGTGTCACGAGCAGGCATCGGAGTAGACCCATAAAATATAGGAAAGTTTGATCACGTAATATGTGAATAACGATGTAATTCACATATTACGTGATCAAACTTTCCTATATTTTATGGGTCTGCTGCGATGCTTGGTCACGAGTTACTGGTAAACCCACTCTTTCGGTTTGATGGGGTCTAAATTTTTCAGATCAGTTTCTTTTGGTGTTTATCAATAGTCTGGGTTTTTTGCAACTATGTTTACCGAAGTTCATTAGCTTACGAAGATTCAGAAAAGTGGCAGATGGTTTTGGAAACCTCTATGAATTTTCGAAACGGTTCTTGAAAGAGTTCTGTTCTGTAGGAAAACGAATTTTCTTGAAGCGCAGGTAAATATTAATAATCACGTGGTATGATTAGCACCTGGATTATGAATTTAACAATATTCCTCATGTCTTTTAAGACATGTACAGTTTTGACCTCTGTAGAATTTTAAGATTTATTCTATTTTGTGCAGCTCCATCTACACACTTGATGGCCTATGTGCAAAGAATGTTCAGAACTATTATTCATGTAATCACATTTGATGTATGTTACAAAAAAAAACTGAATGGAAGAATTCAATGTTCGCATTCATTTATCCATGCTACACTCGGTTAAAAGTATTTTTCTGAAAAATAGAGTACAGTTTTGCATGAGGAATGCTCACGATATCGCGCCACCCATCGGAGTCCGATATATATGAGTTTCCATTTAGCTATATGTGCCAAACCAATGCACATTCCATAAGTAGGTGGAAGCGTAAGTCAGCAGTGTTGATGAACTAAGGCTGCCGATATATCTCAGGTACACCGTAAACGAACTATTTGCCGGTGAATAAATAGCATTATAACCTATCATTGTCCAGTGACTACTCGTTCCAAATAAACTGGTGAAGTAAGTCGGAGTTTGATAAAAATTACAGCTGGAAGTATCAACAGTCATAGAAATTGTATCATTGGTCAATATTTGCCACAGAGTATAGGAGGAAATTCCTGTACATCTGCATGGATACGTGCATATTGCTGAAGTAGTCGTTGTTGTCGTCGTTGTTACTGGAATGAAAAATATTGAAGTCAGTAGTTTATCAGTTAGGGCATTATTTTCCCAATAGACATTAACTCAAGGGGGAAACGGCGTACTCCATACTCCCTGGAGCCCATGTACTCCGATTGGACTCCATGAACTTCATGGATTTTGGGAGTCCACAGATTGCAAGTATAAACGAGATTCTTTTGTACTCTCAGGACTCACACTGCACTTCCAGAGTCCAGCGAAGTACACGACGTCCAGCAAGTAAAGGAAGTCCACAGAGTATAGTGGAAGTCCAAGGAGTACCAAAGATGCTTAAGTAAATCGTTTTTTTTCTTGATTTTGTATCGCATTCGATGCGTTCCATTGTACACAGTGAACTCCAACTGTACTCTATGGAATGCAAGATTACAAGAGTGCATTGTTTCCCCCTTGCATTAACTACTGTCATGCTATATTAGGTACATCTTCAATATGAATCTGTTTGCTAGAAAATAATTAATTCCTATACAGTAAATACTTACGAGGGAACGTTCCCAAGTGATTAAAAGCTATTGAGCTCATATGTTGCCCATTAGGTAGGGGACCACTAGATTAGAGAAACCTCCAAAGGATTCGTGCCCATACTGAAATTTGACAGAGATTTCGAATTTTTAGTGGATTTTTCCTGCTGGACCCTAGTTCGACAGCAAACTCATATTTTCAAATTTTGATCTTAAATGTTGTCCAAATGAAGGCCGCGATTAGAGTAGCTTATATAGAATATTTTAGAATCTTTGAACATTGCATCTTCAAGATATCAATCTTTCAAAGTATCCATATCATCTCTAGAAACGTGGCTATATGTTCAAAAATTGATACCATGGAGATGCAATGCCCAAAGATTCTGAAATTTTCTATATAAGCTACTCTAATCGAGGCCTTCATTTGGGTAAGATTTCAAGTCAAAATTCGATATCTCTGTCAAATTTCAATCTGGGTACGAATCCTTTGAAGGTTTCTCTAACCTATTGATCCCCTCCCTAATGGGCAACTGATGAGCTCAAAAGCTTTTAATCACTTGGGAACGTTCCCTTGCTAGATCCAACTATCGTAATTTAAAGTCATACCATGCAAACTGCGAAACTTAAACAATAAATGAAAGTAAGTCCTTCTAGTTGAATTCAACAGTTGATAATAACTCCTTGGATGTTTTTTATTGTAAATTCAATTGATTTTGAACTATGATCCGCATAACTCATGAAACATACAGTTTGGTTTTCTGCAATAGGATATGAATTGTTCGTTCATCTACCCGATATTATATTCAAACAACAAAACATATATGACTGGGCGAGTAACTGCTTGAAAATGTGAAAGTTGTTATTATCGTTCTGCTACCAGTTATTTTCGAGCCTTCGATACCTATTGAATATCGAGTACGCAAGCAAAAAAAACAGAACAACCTCAAGAATTAAAATTGATAAAATTTACTTATAACGACTTTTATAAATTTCTAGAAAAGTTTTAATCAAAAAGATAAAAATATTCAAAAAGGCAAAATTGTAAACAATATCTCTAGCAATCTTAGAAACAAAGGTTTTTTTTATCTTGACTATTTACTTTTTTGTTTGTATTTTCTAAAATGTTAAATCGTAACAAAGACGATCAATTTAGATGCAGAGAAATTCTAGTCCTCCAGGAAATATGTTTTACAAACTTAAATCCATAATAAATTGATTGAATTTGATCGTTCAGTTTAAGAATAGCTCAATCTAGTTCAAACATTCGAGGGCTTGCCGTCACAGCTAATGTTTCTTTCTAACCCACTCGTTTGCATATATTCAATAGAGTCAACATTAAAACTCCTATAAAAAGTTTTTTTTAAACTTGAACTCTCGATTCTAATCACTTGAGTAGGTAAAAAAGCATTATTTCCTTGATTTATCGGGGAGCTCTCAATAGGGAATTTTCATGGACATGATAGCTTCATTCCGGCTAGTTGAATCTTCAGTTGAATAATCACATGGAATGATGCCTACTCTTCCAAAGCAACAATGTATGTCACAAATGTAATTAGTTCATGAGAAACATATAGAAATGTATACATTCTACATATTTAGATGTCATAATAAATATTTACTTGTCGTTGTGGTTGTCACACTCGTTGAGGTTGATGTGGTCACTGTTGTTACTGTACTAAGTGTTGTTGTGCTTGTAATTGTCGTTGCTATAATTTTCGTTGAAAACAAAAATCATGTAGAAAAAAAGACAAAATTCTGTAATTAAATCTTGCTTTATAATTTCATATGGTCTTTGTTTCTTTTTTATCGCATCAATTGTGTATGCTTCAATCTTCGTTCTTATGCAAAATGAAAAATGCAACCAGTGATGTGCACTCTTACTATGTCCGAAAATCTGCTGCTAATTCTATCCAATTAGTCTTTTATTGTAGTGTATTTCTCTCAAAGCCTCAATCGATTTATAGGGACGGAAGAATAATCTCATTCTCGTTGTTGTTAGACTAGAACGAAGATTAAGATTATAAAGGGTGTTTCAAGAATATAAAACTTAGTTATATATCAATAATAGTTCTATGATAAGTAACATTGACTTTCTTAAGATTATGTGTCAACAAAGGGTCCAACAGAAATAAAACCTTAACATAAACTTTTCATTACAAGATTATTCTCTTTCGAGAAACATGAAATATTTATCATCATATGAGACACATCATATGTATGTGTTCTTTCATTCTAGTCAAAAATTTTTATTTCCATTACATTATTTGTTAAACACATTTTTCGCAAATATTCGACGTTATTTGCAATAATGCAACATGTGCTTTTCAGTAAGAAGAAAAAAATGTGTCTTCAGAAAAAATCTGAGCAGATGAGTATTCATAGAGATACAAAGANAAGGCTTATGCACTTACATGAAGAATGGACGATTTTTATAGTCACCGGAACGGCTACTGCTGCAGTGAAGCCTGCACTTAAGAAACCAATAAAAAAGAGTTTGAATATGATTTCCCAAGTAATAGTTTGATCTTTCGTCCTTTTCAAAAACAAACACACTACTTTATTCAATTCAATTTCTATTTCTTACTCAGTTTTCGTTGCCATGCTGTTGATTCCACTGGATAGAAGAATCGAAGTCTAAGAGTCAATGTCTGTGCGAATGACGGAGCGCAAGTCCGTGAAAACTGTACAGAAACTAATGAAGACTATTGCATATAATATGTGTGCAGTTATTGATATTGCAATCAGTAGCTATAAATGTGCAATATGTATATTATTCAAAGTATCTAATAAAGGTTTTTTGTTACAGACAGTATGCGCTTTTGTGTTGATCAATGAAAATGTGAAATATTAAGTAACAAAGAACAGAGTATGTGTAAACAACATCCACCACCGTTTCGTTTCAAAAAAATATTCTTTATTCTTTATTCAGACAGCTCGAAAACACTTAAAATTTTAATTGATGCATTCAGCTTTTTTCTATAAGTGCCATTGGAAGAATTGATGACTATACCTTATTGTTAATTCATGATGCTCTTCACGATGAAACATCTGAAAACAATTACCTGAATTGAAAAATCGATGCGTTTCGAGAGAATATCAAATGATGCCAATGTCAGCTGATTTTCATTAAATAATATAAAGACTTTTCACTTTATCTTAAAGACAATCGACGCTCATATCCAGTTTACAATGATGGAAAACGCTTTTTTACGGTCTATTGTAAATAAATAATGTAAACCGTTATTGTTCGTTCATCATTCTCCGTCATAGTTAACCAAGAACAGTTATTTGTACTTAGAGTTTCTTAATCAGAATGAGTGCTAAGATTGAATAATTCTGATGTCGCTGATTATCCATCAACATTACCCATTATGAAAAAAAAGAACATTTTCACAATAGTTGGAACCTTAGTGAATAAAAAGTATTAGACCTGACATCGTGTTGTTTTGACTTTGAATATATGTATATCCTAAGTATTTTTATAATTAACTTAAAAAAACATTGTGTAGTATCCTAAACGACAGAAATATTGTCCTTCACTGTGTTAACCACTATACTGAGAACATTTGTTAACTTTCCAAGTAAGGTGAAGCGATGAATAGAAATCGGACAGATCGGAAAAGTTTCGGTTAGTTTAGATCAAAATGAAGAATACAAATGAAGGATGAATGCGAGACAAGCTGCTATGACACGTATTTTGATCTTGCTTTTATCTTTCTAGGATTGATTTCAAAACCAGTAATGCTACAATATGTATTTTTTCAACACAAAAATATTTAATATGTTCGTTCCAGGAATAACAGATACATATAGAGAAGATAACTATAATTTTTAGGATCCAAATGTAGCTGTTTCAACTTTTTCACAAAAATAGAAACACACTTTATCAGTTTTTAAAATACAAATTTGAGTGCATTAACACAATTTCCTCAGTGTCTCAACAACTGTTCAGAATATTTTATCATAAAAGTGAAAATGAAGTACACATGTGATGTCCTATTTCCTGCATTATATCTATACGTTATATTATTATTATTTCATTAATAATCTCGTATGTTGTTGCTTTTATACATTCTTCTTAATGATGTTTGGTCATTTGGTAATAGTGTGCAACAAATGAATCAAGTTATGTAAATGTTCCAAAGCAAGCAAATTATAATCATAGCAAAATCATTGGTCATCCATGAATTCTAAAACTGATACAAGCAACCAATTACACACCCAACATTGTCACGTCGATGAGCATATAGATAGAAACTAATTTTAAATAGAAAGTTTAGAAAAAGTATCACATTGTCTTTCAATTGTGATATCGCATTTATTAAGATATTATTTATGTTCAATAATCGTCTAAATAAGAACACCCATGTTACTATAATCCTTACAATCTGATACACAATATGGATGCTGCGCATCACACACATATTTATTAGTTGCTTGCTTACATCGATTGTACTTCATAACTAATTTATTTCAAGACATTAAAAATCTAGTTTTAAATTTTAACTCATAGAAAAACCGATATTTTAATCAGTATCTACTTTATTAAAATATTCGCACATTTAATAGCTTACTATTCAAATATATATAATAACACATTGTAGTCATTTTATGGCTAATCAAAAGTAGGTATAATGAAGCATGCAATGTAATGACAAAAACTCCTTAGATAATATATTTTTCATTGAAATCAAAACATAACTTCCAATGTACTTATATACCCTTCTTTCAAATATTGTTTTATATGAAATATATTCGTTACATGAAAACTAGGGGTGGACCATTAACATTAATATTAATGGTTAATGTTTTCAGAGAAAAACTTAATTCATTAATATTAAGGATTAATGAAAAACATTAACATTAATTTTTGAAATTAATGTTTTCATTAATTATTAATATTAATGTTAATGTTCTTCAATGATATTAACGGTTAACGGAAACATTCACCATTATTATTAATAGTAATGTTTTCGTTCATACTAGTGATTATATTTTCATTAATCATTAATATTAATGTTAATGTTTTCATTAATATTAATGACTTAATATTAATGGTTAATGTTTTCATGAAAATAGTAGATATAATGTTTCCTTAGCAAAACCTAACTTACTAATATGAATAATTCATGTTTTCATGAAAACATTAACCATTAATATTAAGTCATTAATATTAATGAAAACATTAATTTCAAAAAGTAATGTTAATGTTTTTCATTAATCATTAATATTAATGAATTAAGCTTTTCTCAGAAAACATTAACCATTTATATTAATGGTTAATGGAAGTCATTAATTTATGTCATTAATTAAGTTCCGTTAAAAACAATGGTCCACCCCTAATGACAACTGTCATTCTTTTTTAAACATTACATTTTTTTTATTTTATTTCAACATAAAAACTCATTACGGTATTGTTTTATGCAAAATCTTGCAATGCAAAAGAAATATTCATTGTTTTTGCTTTAAAAAATACTTATTCACATAAAACATAATTGTTTCAATCAATAAACGCATATGAATTATCAAACCTTCTTGAAATTTATCTTGTGAACAATACACTGATTTAAAACGTGTTTTGTTGTTGACGTTTATTTTGCTACAGTTAAAAAACAGTTCAGAAAATGACTTGGAAATCTAGCACTGTAAAGGTTATCATGAACCTTTTTTTTCAGTATTTCTAACTTCTCTTTCTCTTTCTCTCTCTTTCTGCTATTCTCTCTTTGTCTGAAAAATGATAAAAGCAT
The DNA here is from genome assembly GCA_900239745.1 of Rotaria magnacalcarata. Lineage (NCBI taxonomy): Eukaryota > Metazoa > Rotifera > Eurotatoria > Philodinida > Philodinidae > Rotaria > Rotaria magnacalcarata. Next base: position 111,233 of record OENM01000113.1, on the reverse strand, counting down.
TGCTGCATGTTGCAGAGATGGGTGTGGGTGTGGGTGTGGGTGAAAAGAACATTGATAGTCACAGCCATACCCAAGTCCATATTCACACCCACACCCACACCCACACCCTTTGCTGTTTTGAATACGGAGAAAATCATGCTGATGGAAACACGTAAAAAGATCTGTGAAGTTTTACATGATGTGCGACAAACTACTGACAAATGTTGCGTGTCGTGCTATTGTCTCACAAAAGTCGTAGAAAAATGAACAAATCCAAATATTTCAAATTGTACTAATTGCTGACGATTCTTCGAATAAAACTACCATAGACACCCCAGGTCCATCATTCAGACCGCCTGAAAGATGGCATTAAACTGCCTGAAACGGTCAAGAGCGTAATTAATGCCCTAAACGATGAAAAACGACCGCCGTTTTTCAGCCGTTTTCCGTCAGCTCGGATTACGGACCGTTTTTCCTCGGAACGTTAGCGACGTCGTTTAAGGCCGTTTCCGATGAAAAAGGTCGAGAGATAAAAGGACTCTAATTTCACCCTTTATCGTCTCAATCTCGTCGATTTTGACCGTTAAAATTGAATGTTACGTTGGTCATTTATATTTTATTCCTCAAAATAAAATACAATAAAATATACTTAAAATTAAATTAAAATTAAGAAAACTAAGTACAATAAAATGAATAAAACAACAAACACAAACCAAAAAAAACTAAATAAATAAAATTAAATAGACTAAAACAAATAAAATAAATAGAATAGTCTAAATATAAAATTAAATTAAATACAATAAAAATAAAATCAATAGAATAATCTAAAATCTAAAATAAAAGAATATAAAATAAAAATAAATAAATAAAAGAACATGAATACGATAGGTTGAACGGCAGTGTCTAAGTATGTATTTTACCCATATTTCTATCTCCAAATAAAACAGAAGCAAAACGGTAAAAAACGTTCGTCTTAGAAGGTAGTCGTTTCCGACAACTCGGAAAACGTCACCTAAAACGCCACCGTTTTTCGCCGTATCACATCGTTTTCCGGTACTTCGTCGTTGATCATCGTAACGCACACCATTTTTCGCCGTTTTCAGTCGTTTAGGGCCGTTTACGGACCGTTCTATTCGACATGGGACGCCATTACAGTGAAAAAATGGTTGCATGCGAAACTTCTTTTGTGGGTGTCGGTGTGCGTGTGGATGGATCTTTGCGTTTTATCCACATACACATCCACACTGTCAAAATAATATACTGTAGACAAAACGATGTGTAAAATCAATAATCAATAAGTCACTTAACTCGATAAAATGTAAATTACCATTGAACACAAAAGGATTGTGGTAAATACGCTGCAGGTAAAAACAATGTATAACCAAGACAAAGTATAGCATGATAATCAATAGAATCCAAAGAACTCCTATGCCATTGACTAGTTGTTTCGAGTATAGATGATGAAGAAGAATCATAAATAGTAGAATCGAAAAAAAAAGAGATATTCGATATCTTTAAAAAATTACAAATTAAAATTTTGAGATATACATTTATCTTTTAAACATAGCAATATCGAAACGAGAAAATACAATAAGTTCATACCGTTGATGCATTTATTTAGCATGTTAAACAGTACCACAAATACTTCAGCTATTATAAGAGCTTAATGTGATTGTGCATTAGAAAATAATAAGTTTTTTCTTCTATATTACAAAATTCAGCAATATATGTACTAGAACCAAGCCGGAGTGAACTTCCATATACATTGTTTACAATGACTTTAGATATACTTGTAGTATGATACATTTAAATCAAGAAATATAATCATTATTTATTTTTCCATTCGGATGTCGTTTTTCTCTCAACTCAAAATTTCTGAGATGCTAATGACATACATATTACATAGGTTGATCCTTGGACTTGGATAAACTCACCTGAGAACTATTCTGCATCAATTTTAGTCGTAATTAGCGGCTTAAAATGCGCTCTTTTCTTTACTAAAAATGCGATTGATGAATGTTATATCATTTTCGAACTTGCTGTTGTTTTTTTCGAACATAATTCGAGTTAACAAAAGAAAAGTGACATTTTTCTTCTTTGTCATGCTCTTCTATCTCAGTCCGTTATGTAAGAATGCATTTTGAAAAACAATATTTATGATTAACATCACTACTTTGTCTGTAACGAAGACAATAAATAAGATTGCCAATACATATCATGAAACAAATATGATGCTTTTTGTTGACGCGATAGTCTTCATTGAAATCTGATCGATTGAATTAGAAATTCTTTTCAACAATCTTCAGTTCATTAACATCAACAAAGATGAGACATGTTATTTTCGAAGATCTATTCTTTATAAAAAAAAAACCTTGCTGGGAAAAAATTATATTATACTTAAGCACCGGCACGTGAGTACATTTCTACTTAATATAGATATTTAGCAATGTACATAAAATTCTCAACCAAAAAAAAAAGCAGTACAGAAGTATTGTGTTGTTTTAAGTAGAAACTACAAAAAAGTTCTTATAATTGCATCATCATTTTCACCTTCATATTCTCCATAATAGGCAGCATTTTCAATGCCAATATGAATGATTGGAGCTTCTGGTATACAGTCAGTTGAATCACTAGCAGTACGCTACAATGGAAGAGAGAAATATTTGAGAAAAATATTCCAAAGATGTATCATACTGTTCTTAATGCATGTAAAACTGCATCGTTAATAGTAACATGAATACTTTCACGACCAGCCACTTGCATATACTTCATACGCAATAATTGTCGATAAACTGTAGCTAAAAAAAATAATCGAAGATGTTATAGAATACACTTGAAAATTCTAGAAATACATACGACGAACGTGACAAAGAAGAACAGTAACACCAATTTCTTTGTAATCTTTAAAAATCTAAAAATAAATGATGTATTTTTCTAAATTTAAAAATTAACACAATTATTTACTTGTATTAACGTTTTAATACCCATCATATCCATATAATTAACAGGTGAACAATCGATAATAATATGATCGAAATTTGGTCGATATTTTTTTCTCGCTTCTTGAATCTTTCATAACAACAAAAGAATAATCATTTCATTCACTCAGTCAATGAATTTACTTTTTCATTTTTCTCTTCTACTATTTTATTTTCATCAATTTCAATATTATCTTGATCTAATTTTGCAGCTATATTTGCTGTACTATCTGTTTGAAAACGCTGTTTAAATTTCATGATATGCTTATTTGGTTTATTTAAACGTGCGGTATATTCACGTTCAATACTCATCACTTCATCGTTCATTGCTTTAATTTGATCATCAACACGATACTCCATACGTTTAATGAATAATTTTTTAAATACATCGACATTAGCATAATAAATATTTTCTTCAAAACGAAAGATTTTTATATTTGGTATATCCGTTGCTGATGGATAAGCATTTTTATCTTCATAAATACTAGCCGATGATAGATAGCCAAGTGATGATGCATGTGGTCTTTTCGTACAGTACAAAGTAATAATTTTAATAACAAAAGTTTTTATTTACCTTTGTGAACGAATAATCAACAGTAAAATGGTTGTTGCAACACCAACATATAGACCATAATCAACATCAAGTAATACAACACCAGCAAATGTTATTATCCATGCGAGAAATTCAAGTTTGTTTGTACGCCATAATAAAGGTAATTGTTTAGTTTGAAGAAGCATATTTTTCATAGCTGTTATTATGATAGCTGCTAAACAAGCATTCGGCAATGTACGAAATAATGGGCCAACAACTAGAATAATAATTAATACGACGATCGATGCCAGAAATCCGCCAAGCTTTCAAAATATCGGAGGAAAAAAAGATAAATTATGTTTTAAATTAAAAATACATTTACTTGTGTTTTTCCTCCTGTTCCTTCGATGACGGCACATCGTGATAGGGCAACACAAGCTGGAAAACCATTAAAAAATGACGTGACAACATTTCCAACGCCATACGCAAAAAGTTCTTGATTTGGACTTATTTGATATTTATATTTTGTTGCAAATAATTTAGCCATACTTATATTCAGTACAAAACATACAATGGCTATTGCAATACCATCACCTATCACATCTGATAGAACTCCCATGGGTGGAACAGATGGAGATGGAATTCTATTATTTGAATAGCGCAGAATAAAAATTCGTGTCTTTTTTGTTATCAAATATTTTCTGTTTACCCCAGTGGAAGCCTGCCAACAATATTAACATTCCAACGTTTATTAAAATCGAAGGCAGCAGAAATACTGGTACCAAGAATAACCTATGAAAATAGAATTCAACTCTCAGAATCTGATGTGATCGTATCTTACGATAATTAATTCAATTGGAATTGGAATTGGTATTCGTCCTTTAAAACGTTCATTAATCTGATCACGAACAGTAGCAAATAGGGCGATGCTAATGCCACCAATAATACATGTTGCAGCATTTGATTTGTTAATATTTTTAAAAATTTCGATCCAATTCTTGAAGAATAAAACAAAATATTATATTCAATAGAAATCAATGCGTAATTATTTTGAATCTCTTCTATACCTTAATTACTTTTGATTGTCCCGTCACGGTTTTTATTTTAATGCCAAGTAATGGTGGTAATTGACTTGTTATTATATGTATAGCAGATGCTGTTGTAAAGCCTTGTATGATTGAATCCGATAAATAAACAGTGACGTAACCGAAATGTAGTATAGCCATAGCTAAATGAACTAAGCCAGAAACAAGTGCCAATGCAGTACCAAGAATAATACGAGCTTGATCTGGGTCATTACTTAAATATCGATTATTAGTTAAAGATGTTGTTTCCAATGTATCAGGTGTAGATACATTAGTTATAGCGCCAGAGGTAGTTGTCGTAGTATTTGCGATCGATGCAATACTATTAGGTGGAATAAGTGTTCCCACTCTGTTATTGATAGCAGCAAGAATCATAAGTGAAGACACCGCAAAAGTACCTATTTTTTAGAAAAATTTGTTTTTTCTATGCGTTTGATTCCATCAAGAAATTGAACTTACCAATACTTAAATGTCGGGATGTACCAAGAAAAGCATAGACAATAACCGGAAAAAAAGAAACATAAAGGCCAGTTACTGGTGGTAAACCAGCAAGAATAGCATATGCAAGCCCTGCATAGTAATATTTGTATTTATTATTGAAAATCGATTTAGAAATTCTCTTTTACCTTGAGGAATATGCACAATACCAATAGTTAAACCAGATATGAAATCGGATAAGAGCCATTCTTTTATCTGATAATGTCGTATCCAATCGATAAATGGAAGTCGTTTAAATAGTTGCCTTTTGAAAAAAGCTGGCGTTGGTTTATAATATTTTTTAATATAATTCCATGTACTCGAAACTGGATTTTCTTGAAAATCTTCATTAAGGGTATACTTTTGATTTAATTTTTCAACTGTATATATGCTTAGCTTTCTCGGCGATATATGACTATCAAGTGCAGCATTCTTATTTTGTTCACTTAGCGTCTGTGGTGCCACTGTCGGTTTCATTTCTACAACATGATCCTTCCTTTTGCGTTTATTGCTAAATCGAGTCATTTCTTCTACAATGATAGAACAAAATAACAGTCATTTATTAAATAGTAATTTGAATAATAAATCATTCTTCTTTTTGTTTTTCAACTTTTTTACGATCTTCCGTTATTCGTTTTTAAAAAACAACATTCTGATACTATCATCCTAAGTACACTAATTTAGCTCAGTATATCTACTATGTAAATATCATAGTCTGATAAAGATCAGAACAGAAGGAATTTACATACTTTTCAAAAGAAGATACCTGTTTTATTTGAAAGTGTCTAAATTATGATAAATTTCATTACTTGAATCGAAAGATCGTTTATGTTTGACAATTATTGATTCAATACAATATACAGATGTATAATTTTCTCATTAACAAAGACAGTAGAAAATTTCGTCTTTGATAACAATTGGTAGCAAATATACGCAGAAGTACTCATTTGTTTTCTGAAAATAACATTCATCATGAATTTTAGAGGATATAGTACCCATTAATTTTCAAAAGAGTTGATTCGAAACAATGAGTTCCGTTTACCGTCGTATATGGTAATAATCGTTTAAAAGATTGTTTTCATCGAATTGTAATATCATTGACAGAAAGTTTGAATGTTATCAGTGAAACGAATCAGATGGTTTAGTAAGATTCTGTTTTCGTTTACTATTATTATTACTTTATATTTTATGTGAAAGTGTCATTGTATTCGTACACATGTTTGCAAATCATATCATTGATCTTCTAATAAAGCTTGTATTTGATAAAAGATTATTTTATTTATTACCAAATGACAGATGCGCTCTTCAAGACTAAAAACCAGGCACATGACATATTACAAATTATCCATTGACAACATACGATTTTGGTTGATTTAATTTTTCGAGAGATTAATATATACTGATGAAACTAGTTCACCTTTGTTCACTTTCATTGAAGAAGCCTTATGATCAATAACAGAGCTTAAGATAAATGCAATGTTTCATTGTATAGTGTTCAAATGACTACAGATAGGATGATAGTTTGAATCTAGATATGTGAGAACCATCCAAAAACATGATCTTTAGCGAGTGGCTGGTTTAAAGGAAAGTATCAGTGATATTCGGTATTTTTTATCGAGATGTATTCATTCATGGGCCATCATACATTCTGTTTTTATCAGACAACTTCAAACTGCCCAAAAAAAAAACACTATATTGATTGATATATGTTTTTCAGATAATCAGCCGAGATATCTCATAGGCAGTTTTCATTATGACAAAAGAAATTCTACAGATCAATATCTGCAAGTGCATAGAGTCAGCTCACAAAAACATCCGAATTAAAAACAAACGGCGATGCATAGATAATTTTCTTCACAATATAGAAAATGTACAGGATATTATTTTTCACGCTAGTTCTATATTTACAAATAACGAAGAAAATCTGAATTATACCATAAGTGAATAGCGTCAGTCAACAATTTCATGTAGACATTTTTATTGTGTTTTCGAGTTTATTGTGTGTAAATCCTTCATAAGTCAAGGTGATTGAGTTAATCCAAAACAAAATTTAACTAAGCCATCAATACCATGTAAAAACATAATTCCTCGCTCTTGAGAAACATGATTTACTCACGGATCCTATATCAACTTGAAAGAACTCGAGAAGAGTTATATAGCATGTAGAATTAAACAGGAAGTCACGGTTTCTACTTTTATAATCAGAATCGATTGAAAAAAAAGATAAGTCACTGTAAAACCATAGAATTATCTATTACGATCGGAAGTACTGCAAGCTAAAATTAATTTTGGCAAATCAACAAAAGCTACTTACATTTTTTACTTAATCCTCTAGATCAATCATATACAAATATATTCCTATGAAACTAGATTGACTTCTTATAGCAACCAATCAGTTCCCTAGAGTAGCAGACTTATTGTTACATTTAATTTAGACATTTTAAAAGTCAGCATACAATCATTAATAGTTAATGATCTTTTTTATTCTTCTTTATTAGTTTATGTTGGTGTTAATGCTTTTTCTTTGCCTGTTCTTTTTTGCATTTTAACATGTGCAAAAACAAAAAAAAATGAAACAAAATGTTTATTTGAGTTTCTTTTTTGGACGTAAATTACTTGTATGACCACATTTACGTTTACGGCAATTAACTGCACGTGGATGAAGTCGTGCATAGCATCTAAATGATTAAATTTAAATAAAAAATTAATTTTCTTCCAATTCAATTTTCTTCGTACTTTCGGCAGATGACTTTGTCACAGTTGTATTTTTGTGCTAACATACGGAGTGTTGGTTCAATGGTACCACCGCGAAGACCTTTATAAAAATATATTCAGTACGATACACAAAAAATAATATCGTTATCTACTCACGTAAAACTAAGTGAAGTGTACTTTCCTTTTGAATATTATAATCGGATAAGGTACGGCCATCTAGATATAATAGGAAAAGAAACATTTGTGAAATATTTTTAAAATAGAAACAGAAATTTGTACCTTCAAGTTGTTTGCCAGCAAAAATTAAACGTTGTTGATCTGGCGGTATACCTTCTTTGTCTTGAATTTTAGCCTTTACATTTTCAATTGTATCCGATGGTTCAACCTGAACATATGTTTAGTATTATTTCTTTTTTTGTGCAAAATAGAATATACATACTTCGAGGGTAATAGTTTTACCCGTAAGAGTCTAACAAAAAGAAAACAAGTCAAAAAACGAAATTCTTAATGTAATTAATGAATTACTTTGACGAAGATTTGCATGATGGAGCCAACTAAAATATCTACAAAAATGAAAAGTTATTTGTTGTATGTTTTTTCGTTTGTCGAAGAAAAAAATAAATAAATGATCCGTTTCGTCGCTACCATATTGAATGTTGACGAAGGAATGAAAACCACTATCGATTATAGAGAAAATTCATCATTCAAAAATTTAACTATTTTAATAAAAATATGTATAATTATTTAAAATGTTATTATTCTGAAAATTAATTTTGACAATTAACGATTGTGGCGCTCAATGATCAATCGAATGCTTGATAATATTCTATGGATTTTTCAAGATGAGTTAACCTACGCTCCTGCATATATATAGTAATGTGTCAGAAAAAAAGAAATAATTGATTTTTCATGTTTAAAAATAGATCTATTCGTGATCAAAATGAATACGTTAAATTGTCTGATGAAAATAAAATGTTTGTCAGAGAAAAAAAAGATATGTTTTTCATTGGATAAAAATGCAAGCAGAAAAGCGTTAATCGTTATCACCACCTTCCCAATGGGATGACGTCGTCGCTTCCATACATCTTAGATATCAGTCAGTATTTTTTTCGGAAACATAAATAATATTAGACTTTGTTCGTATTTCATGTGTTTCTGTTATCCATAAAACGATACACTAATCGTAATTGCAAGATTTTCCATAAGTGATGATGAAAAGTTTTTAAGAAGAATCTTCAAGAAATTTGAACGAATCATTGTGATTTTATCTGAATAAGAGTACAACAAGAAAAAACTGAAAATTCGATCGGTCTATTCAATTGAATGTGTATTTCTCTATGAATTTTGGATAAACCATTGTGGAATCGATTGCTGATTCCAGTCATCACGTTGTATGCGAATAATTCTATACCACTGTTTGAAGAAGAGAAAATTAGTGCCTTGTTGTCTTTCCTGTTTTCCCTACGTTTCCTCTCATCTATCAGCTGAAAATTGTTTGCTTTCGTCGTTACAACGCACCAATGTCATACTAAGTGGAGAACTGCTTTTCCCTTTATTCATATGCACTTTGTACTTGACATGATTTGTTTGCATCACATCTAAAACTGCTCTCAATACAGACATAATCAGATGCATCTAGGAAATTTGCTAATCATAAGATATGATCTTACCAACTGTAACGTTAGTCACGCGTATATTAGTATGATATCATTTTTTTCTCAAAATCAACAGAAGTGCAGTATTTTCTGTTTTTTTTTTATTCATTATTAATTTCTACAAGTTGTTTGCATCAGTAAGCAGGCGCAAAAGGAAAATAACAAATTCCTACATGCAGATCGAAGGAAATATTAAGTCTGTAAAGTACGTAGAAACCGTAAGTCAGCAACAGCAAGGATTGATTTGTCATTCGGTGAAAGGAAAAGGATAACAAAAAGAGAAAAACGAGAGAGTGTGTGTGAGAGGGGGAAAGGAGAAAAAGAGTCTATAGTGAGTACAGTGATAGTCTGCTTTTTTTTATTATATACACATTCATTTTTTTATTGTTCGTATATGTCCTTGCTGTGCTCTTAATAATTATACGAGTATCGAATACAAAAAAAGCAGAATGGTCAGTGAAGAAATTTGATAGGCTTTGATTAATTATTGATACAATAATTTATCTTAATCGTATTTCTATATTATTTTAGGCTGACGATCAACACGATTCATCGACAGACATGAAACGGGCTGAACAAATGTGCGAATCAGCTTCATCTGATTCAGAATTACGAGTAAATATTAATTAGGAATCTAATTTATTATTTTACTTAATTGTTTGTTTTTAAATAAATATTTAGAAACGATATACAAAGGTGAAACGTGAACCAGGACATCGGTAAATGAGTAGTTTAATTATAGAAAAAATTATTTTGTGGGAAAACGTTTTTTTTTCTTTATTTTTAGTATATTTGTCAATCGAAGTTTACAATTAGATCGAATAAAATTTTATGGCTTCGATATGGATTATACACTAGCATTGTATAAATCACCTGAATTTGAAGAATTAACATTTCAACAAGTACTTGAATCATTAATTGAACTTGGTTATCCGGAACAAATTTGTGAATTCGTTTATGATCGAACATTTCCGTTGAGGTAAAATATTTTGATTTTTTTTCATCAATTATTTATCTGTTTGGTACAACAGAGGTCTTTGGTATGATAAGTTATATGGAAATTTGCTTAAAGTCGATGCCTACGGAAACATTCTAACGGTTGTACATGGCTTTAAATTTCTCTCTGGGTATGCTTCTTTGATATTTTAATTAGTCACTAATATTTCGTTTACGAAAACTACGGAATAAAAATCATAATAGTATTCGTGTCCTTGAAAATATTTTTTTTTTCTTCCTGTTAGTCATGAAGTTCGTCAAACATATCCAAATAAATATGTGACTGTTGACGATCGTATTTATGTCTTCTATACGCTTTTTAATCTTCCAGGTGATGAAAAACTGAAAATGATATGAAAACATTTATATTATTTTTTTCTTCTATTTTTAGAAATTTATCTTATTGCGTGTTTGATTGATTATTTTTCAACAGTTGCTACTTACACTGAGTACGTTCGTCTATTCTTGTCTATGTTCATTATTATCGAAAAATAATTTTGTATTATTCTAGAGATCGTAAAGCTGTTATCTATGGAAAAAATATTCTTTCATTTCGTGCCATATTTAATGATGTTCGTAATTCAATAGATCGCGTTCATCATACAGTAAGAATTTTCCTTTTGATAATAATAATATTTATCGAAATTATTTTAAAAAACGAAGGGCAAACTCAAAGAAATCGTTTGTAAAAATATTGAACAATACATTCATCGAGATGAACAGTTACCTGTATTATTAGATCGGTAGTATAATTTTTGATATACTTCAAATATGTATATGTTGATTTGTCATTTTTGTTTAGCATTCGTTCTCATAATGCGAAAACATTCTTATTAACAAATAGCGAATATTGGTATACAGATAAGTTAATGACTTATTTACTAACAGATAAAATGGATGATTCAAAAGCAGTCAAACGTGATTGGAAATCATATTTTAATTTTATAATTGTCGATGCACAAAAACCATTGTTCTTTGCTGAAGGTACAACATTAAGAAATATAGATCCAAAAGCTGGTAGTATGAAATTGGGTTCATATCCTGGAGAATTACAAGAAAATGAAGTCTACAGTGGAGGTAAACTAATCGGGAAGCTTCTTGCATTTCTATTATATATAGTTTTCTTGTTTAGGTTCATGTGAAATGGTTTCGAAATTAATTGGTTCAATGGGCAAAGATGTTTTATATGTTGGCGATCATATATTTGGTGACATTATTAAATCGAAAAAACAAAAAGCATGGCGAACAATGCTTGTTGTACCAGAATTAAATCACGAATTAAAAGTTTTTCATGAGAAAAGAGAATTATTCAATACATTAGAATCATTGGATACGGCAATTAGTGAATTACTTCGATCTTTTGATATGACATCTGATCGTAGACCTGATGCTGTTACTAAAATAAAACAAAAAATACAAGTAAATAATAAATACTTTTTTTCAAAGACTAACTTATAATGGATACAAAAGGCACAAGAAAAAGAAGTATAATTAGTTCGAGAGAATAGTTCGATAGTGTGTGACCTTTTGTTTTTCCTCCAGTGTTTTATGACATTTTCAGCTCATTTATTAATTCCCAAAGCATTCACAATTGGCCCAAAGCCGATCGCTTTTCGTATAAATATTTTCTTCAATCTGCGCCGCTGTGAGACACTAAAAGGCCGTCATCTTATCTAGTTTTGTTGAATAAAAAATTGATTATAAACTATAGTAGAGACATTTGTGTCAAATTTCGAAATTTATAATTAATTGATTTCTTAGTCAGACGACCTTTATTTTTCTCTAGAAACATTTTACATGATGAATGGGTATAGTTATTCTTGTTTTCATAAGATTGGGTTTTAAAGTAAAAGAGAAAATGCTTTTCATGTTGCTTTATTGACGTCATTAAGAGAAAGCGAGTGCGATTTGTTTCTCAACCTAGAACTGAAAGAAACAGAATGCCGTGAGGCGATAAACCTTTGTTTTTTCGAAAGAATTATGGTAAAAGGAAATAACGATACAGTAATAAATTCTGCGCCGCTGGACTATAATATCTACTTTGAATTTCCGATAGTTTATGCTAGTTGATTAGATAGTGTTTGAGAACTCTCTATTGTAAGATAACAGGCTACAAGCTGATCAATACAATCTCAACGCTTCTTTTATTTTGTTGAAAAATAGTTATATTTTTTATTGCTATATTTTCGCGGCTGTGTAGTCAAGTTTGACTAAATTTTTTATGATAAAACAACGAAGTTAAACGAAAACTGCGTTTTCTTTATTTCTCATATATATATCTAGCATTTTTCTGTAGTTAAATATTCTCAAAATATCTCTTGTAAAACTGATAAAAATCTAATAGAAGATTTCTCAGTGTGCCGTAGACTTTTCGAACTACAATAAATAACGCATATGCGAAACACGCTGCTCTCTTCATTGAATCTGTTGACAATAATAAAACTTGTACTCAAATACCTAACGCATCTCGTCGCTAGAATTAACTTGTCAAACACGTACACAATAAGATAATCATTCTATCGCAAACAAAATATTTCTCGTACAAACAAATAGTAATATTTATTTCAGATTTCAATCAATTGTTACCATACTTTGTCAAGTATTTTTGAAAGTCTAGAAACGCTGCAACTTAGTAGGAAAGTTCAGTATTAAAAATGAATTCCTCAAATGGAAGTGATAGAATTTCTACTACGAACGCTCAAGACTAAGAACAAGTTTTCACAAATAGAAGAAATAGATTTCATACATCTATTTTCTCAATGATCGTAATAATTTGATTGTTTTTATCTTTATAGGAATGTACTCATGAACTTGACATGAATTTTGGTCTCTTAGGGTCTTTATTTCGAACAGGTAAGTTCGATTACTAATTTGATTGTTTACACTTTATTCAATAAAGGTTCTCGACAAACGCATTTTGCTTCACAAGTAACGAGATTTGCTGATATTTATGCTTCGACAGTTGTAAATCTTGTTTATTATCCATTTTTCTACTTCTTTCGTGCTGTTCCACAGCTGGTATGTCTATTATTCCAGAACAAAAACGAAATTGTTTTCATTTCTTTTTCCTATTCAGATGCCTCACGAATCAACTGTTGATCCCGAAGAACCATTGCACTTTACATCATGGGGCGATGAAAAATCTCAAATGGATAGTTTAGATCGTCGTCGTTCAACATTCGGACAAATTTCGACTATGACGCCACAGCTCACTCATTCATTATCAATTCAAACACATCCGGATTTACCTCTGCGAGTTACTCATGATCATGACGATGATGGCGATCCAGATGATGATATATCATTAATTGAATCGAATGGAGTCCTGGAATATCGATCACGAATAACATATACGCCACCAAAACGTAAAATGGAGGAAACATTAAATGGAGATGAAGACGAACACTCACATGATTAATAAGAATAAGTTGATCTATGTTTAATTTGCTTTTAGTTAATTTTAATATCTATAATTTTCTATCATCTAAAGTTCTTCATTCTTAGTCATAAGATTTAATTATGATTATTTTATTTTCTGTCATTCGATAATGTATATTGCTGTTCCTTCTAGTTGCAATAAATAATGTTGTTTATTCTATTTAAAAATTATTCAAAAAAAAAAATAAACATTTATTTGTTACGAAAAACAAACAGGTCCAACATTTATATGAAAGTCTTCATTGTATTTGAAATTATTTAGAAATTCAATATCGACAATTGGCAAACGGACAGATTTATTTGTTGATATCGATAGTATTGTTTGACCATGAGAATACTATATCAAAAACAAAAGAGGAACATGAATGCAGACGAAATAAATAGCATAGTAACGGGTGGTCGGAAAGTTTTGGGACGAAATGTTCGTTCACTTTTGACCCGCTTAAAAGTATCTTCGATGAATCAAAATCTATGCGTTAGAACCAGAATTTTGTGCTCTTTCCGAATATGAGCTTAGAAATTCGGTGTCAGTTTTGGTTTGAGAGTAGTAAG
>OENM01000113.1:68539-96460 GCA_900239745.1 Rotaria magnacalcarata | reverse complement strand
ACTACTCTCGAACCAAAACTGACACCGAATTTCTAAGCTCATATTCGGAAAGAGCACAAAATTCTGGTTCTAACGCATAGATTTTGATTCATCAAAGATACTTTTAAGCAGGTCAAAAGTGAACGAACATTTTGTCCCAAAACTTTCCGACCACCCGTTATTTAAAAAAAAGATTACTTTGCAGTCATCTTTAATTATATTATATCGTAATGAATCATCGTTGAGTGAATGCATTCGGTAAATCATGCCATTTTTAGTTCGTAATTTGATATCATGCTTTAATACATCAATATTTCCACTATGACAATTGAATATTACAGTTTGTGACCCTTGTTCGGAAAGTATTCGAAGGAAACGTAGTTGAATCGTTTCCATATCGTAAATAAGCTAAAATTCAATAAAAAAAATAACAACAACAAGAGATGTTTATTAGATTATTTTATTTCACAATACTTCAGATTGTTGTAAATCTCCCAATAATCGAATATTTTTTCCATAATGAATTCTATTTTTTGAAAACATATGCGATTGAATTAATCCATTGGTAGCATTGACGCATGTCAATCGTTGAGTAAGTTTGCAATATACAAGTACAGCATCGTTCTTTGAACCTTCATTTGGATCAATAAAATAAAATCCTATAAAATTTAAATGAGAATTTAAGAATGAAGAAATATTCAAATTAGTTAATCAAACCATTGGGCTTCGTTGGATAGTAATCAGTAATATCTCGACAACTTCGAACAGGATGCGATCGACTTCCATCGGGTTTCATTTTTAATGTAATATTATTCGATAGACGTTTGAGATCATCAAGAAATTTTGTTGAAGTTTCTTTTGGATTATCATATCTATTCGATTGAGTTGAAAAATCAATATTTTTATAACGGTCCGATGAGAAATCGAATAATTTTGTAAATTGAGTACTTGTAGCAAAAAGACTCATTAAAGTACCAACATTGCGTGATGTAGGTGGTGCACTTGGAAGACCTTTAGGACCTTTAGGACCAGGATTTCCTATATCACCTGAGAAAAACCAATAGAAATTGAATTAATAATCATTGGATTTGTTTTGAAAGCGTAATCCTTATTTTTATACATACCACGAGCTCCACGTTGCCCAGAGTTGCCTGAATTACCAGATGCACCTATAAATGAGTTGTGTACAAATATTTTGAATAATATCTTTTTCACATTGCGCTTACCTATTTCGCCAGGTATTCCAGTCTAAAATGAATTATACAGATAAAAGCAAGAGTTGGAAACTAAATTCTACGAAAAATTTATCTTACTTCTCCAGGTGGACCTTCTTCACCAGATAAACCAGATTCACCGACATGACCAATAGGACCTCTACAATTTCATATACCCTAGTAGTAATATAATGAAGTTTTATTTTCGAAGAATTTTTACCTGCTTCCACGACTACCACGAAAACCTTTCTCACCAGCAAGGCCAGTAAGACCACGTGATCCTGAAAGACCCGGTAGGCCAATGGGTCCTTGAAAATCCTAGTTGACACATTTTCTCCTAGTTCATGTTTCAAGTTGACAAGAAAAGAATTCTTACTCTTGGGCCTACGCTGCCTTGTAAACCAAGAATACCTTTGGTACCCTCTGTAAACAGAATATTTACATGTGTCTTGCAATAATTAGCTGTATTACTTACGCTCTCCCTTGTTGCCTATTGGACCTTGAGGTCCAGTATCACCTTTTTTCCCTATAACTCCCTAAAAAGAATTTCGAAAGAAAAATTCTACCAGTCAACGATTTTATCTAATTCATTCATGTGAAAATACCTTAATGCCTTTTATTCCGGTATCCTAGAAATTAGTGACATTGAATAACATTAAAGAAACATTGTATCTCTAATTAAAATACTTACTCCTTTAATACCCTGTATACCTTGGCGTCCAACTATGCCTCGCATTCCTTTTTCACCAATCGAGCCAATATCTCCTTCTAAACCTTTGTCACCTGTTGAGCCTATGGGTCCATCAATACCTTTCTGACCTTTCTGACCTATTTCACCAGTATTGCCCTTTTGACCTAAAGCATAAACAAAAATGTGTCATTCGATCGCCAACATCTATGAATGAGTCTACCTTCCATTCCTTCGTCACCTGCATTGCCAATAATACCAACATCACCTTCTGCTCCATTTATGCCAACATCACCTTTGGAACCTTTCTCTCCAATATCGCCTTGCAATCCGATGATTCCTTGAGGACCTTGATCACCCGTATCGCCTAGAAAGATATACAGTTAACAAATTATATTTCTTCAAATATCGAAACAATCTACCTTGTGGTCCTGTTACACCAATATCACCGAATGAACCAATCTGTGATAAAGATGTATTATTTATAATTTCTTGTCAATTCGTCAACAAATACTTACTTCTCCCTGCAATATAAATTAGAAGTGAGATAGAAAATACTGTTTTCTTGGCTTACTTGAGGTCCAACGTCACCCGTTGTTCCTTTTGAACCTTTTTCACCCGTTGGCCCTAAATAATATTAAATATAATGCTTTTGCTAATTCTTTTTATCAACGGCAATTTACCTATTGGTCCAATATCGCCAACAATGCCTTGATCACCTATATCTCCTTTTATTCCCTGAATTAAACACATTGATATTTATAGAATTATACATACATTACAATAAAAATCTTACTTTTGGACCAATTGGAGCGTTAGGGCCTCTAAATAGATAACACAATAATTATATAATGATTTTAAAATAGATAAACAATCACGAACTAACTTTTCTCCTATATCTCCAACAATACCCTTGACACCTATAAATTGAAATCATATATATATATATATATATACATAGATTAAATTTGGAAAAATCCTTATCTCAATATAAATACCTTTTGGGCCGATTATTCCCTATTGATGANGCAATAATAAACAAACAACTAATTGAAGTAGCAATCACAGTAAATATAACTCACTTGCAAACCTTGTATACCTTTATCACCAGTAATACCTTTGTCACCATGGTCTCCCTTATTTCCACGAATGCCTACATCACCTTGTTCACCTTTGATACCGGTTACTCCGATTGATCCGTCAATACCCTATTTGAAAGATGTAAAATAGATTGAAATTTAACTACTATTTTAATAATTTTTAATTAAAATTACTTTTGGACCAGTTTCTCCTATAATTCCTGATTCGCCTTTGATACCATGATGACCTTGTGAACCCTGAATTGTAAGGGAAGAAAAATAAATTAGATTACAAAATAAATATTCTTAGCAACTATCATGCAGAAGCCGATCAATAAGTCAATAATATGAAATGATATTGATACTTTACTTGATTTCCGACAATGCCTTGTATACCTTTTTCACCAACGATTCCTTGTGGTCCAACAAAGCCTTTCTCGCCTTTTTGACCATCATCTCCTTTATTACCCTCATCACCTTTAATAATCATCGAGATCGTTACCTGTATGTCCATATTAAATTTAAAAAAAAAAGAATTTTCTCACCTTTTTCTCCCACTCCACCGGTTGGACCTTGTTTTCCAATAATACCCCGGTCACCCATCGGACCTACGATTCCTTGGTCTCCTCTATGCAAGCAACCTTTTCATGTAGATTTTCATTCGATATTAACTAAAACAATTCTTACTCAATTCCTTTGTCACCTTTAACACCCTATTTTAAAATATACCAAACTATACTTCCATACTTTTATAGTGGAAATTTGATGTACTTACAAGATCTCCTTTGGGTCCTATTTTACCTTGAGCACCTCTATAAAAAATTGATTGTAAAAAATGTATAGTAACTATAAGTTATGCTAATTACTGATCTCCCGTAACTCCCTTGAAACCAATTTCTCCGGTATCTCCTTCAGTTCCTTTAGAACCCTTTACTCCCTAATTATAGAAAATAAAAGTTTTAATCATCAATATTATAATTAAAAATTGAATATTACTGGTTCTCCATCTGATCCAATATTACCAGGATCACCTGGAAAACCGTTTTCACCCTTAAATCCAACACCGCCTTTATCTCCCTTGTATCCTTGTAGACCAATAAAGCCAATCTAAATTTAACCAGAAACAGATAGATACATATGTAAACATGTGCAAAACATTCGGTAGTAAATCGATTGCTTCAAAAGTTACTTACGTCTCCTTGAATTCCTTGAGTACCTCGAACACCTTTGTTTCCCATGTTTCCATTTTCACCATTGATACCAATAGGACCAACACGACCCTAAAAATTCATTGATCTATTCAATGATATATATGTATAGAAAAGAATCGACCAATTCGTACCACAATACCAATGGGACCTTGAATACCCATATTTCCATGTACACCTGGATAGCCTATTCGACCCTATTGAAACGATCAGTATGTAGAATTCAATAAATCTAAAATCTAATCTAATATTGATGTCTACTTACTATTGGTCCTTGTGGTCCTCGTAAACCTTTCGAGCCTTGTTCACCATGTTCACCTATTTGACCTGTGCTCCCCTTCGCACCAACTATATGTAACATAGAAAAATTAGAAAGCAAAACTTTTGAATCTACACGAAAAAGAAGATACGAGAGAAATAAAAACACACCTGAACCAACTGAACCTTGTTCACCTAAGAACGTTACAATAAAATTAGAATTGAAATATTATATTGTTTTTTTTGAAAATAATTTCACTGTACCTTTTACTCCTTGATCTCCTTTCGCACCTTGAAGACCTATTTCACCTCGAAGACCAATTTTGCCTTGAAGTCCTTGATCTCCTTTGTGTCCTTTGGGACCCTTCTCTCCGTGGTATCCCATTTCTCCTTTTCTTCCTGGATCTCCTGTAGGACCCTGCAATTATTATATATACGTATCTTACTTATAATTATAAAAGATGCTAAATTTCTTACGATATTTCCTAGAAATAAAAACAAGACTTACTATCATTTCTGTTGTCAAGATTTACTAACCTTTGCTTCCAGCAACACCAGGGATACCGACGAAACCAATCTCCCCCTAGAAGTTTACCATATGAGACTTTGTTTTTCGATCGATTTCTACTAACCTGAACACCTTGAATTCCTTGTTCACCTCTCATGCCAACTTCTCCAATCATTCCCTGAAAAACAAATGAGTTCAAAATCATATACTATAATCGATTATTAGTATAAATTTACTTTTCGCCCTATTCTTCCAGTTGGCCCAGGACAACCTGGACGACCAACATTTCCCTAAGATCCAAACAGCAAATAGAGTTGAAAATTATGAATGAATTATATCGTTACTGACAGAAAAGCCTCGATCTCCAAGCATGCCATATTCACCTATACCGCCTTGTGGGCCCTAAAATTGAAAATAAAACAAATGAAAAACTTTTTTCGAGTTCATGTACAAACCGGTAAACCTTGACAACCATCAATACCAGCTTGAAGCAATAATAGGCCAAAAATTATTTAAAGATTTATACAATTCTTTCAACTATTCTCTTACGTGATCCCGGCGCTCCTGGCATCATTTGAGCATAAGAAATGTAAGGCGAAGAGGAAACTAATGACGATTGACTTCTTAAAAATTGTGATGGATTATAGACATGCATAAGTAAATGACGTTGAATCATATTACGAATATCATCTTCACGATATTTTTCAAGGGCTTCGTCAGTCTAAATCACCATAGATAATTGTCAAAGTTTACATTGAACATTAAAATACAGTGTAAACATCTTACTCCTGTACCACTTGTATCTTGCAGTACGCCAACAGGGCCTGGTAGGCCTGGAAAACCTGGCATACCATCAGCACCAGGTAAACCTATGAATGAGCATTGAAAATAAACATGTCATTATTAACAATAAATATTATCTACCCTTCGATCCTGAAATCCAATAGATAGTTGGCGTATTAGTGATCACTGTCGACATCGTACTAACTGTAGTTATTGTAGGGATAGTAGTAGGTCTGGTTTTTTTAGTAGTAGTAATAGTAGTAGTACTGATTGTAGTAGTTGTGGCCTTTTTAGTTGTACTAGTGGTGCTGGTCGTAGTTGTTGAAGTTGTTGTCGTAGTCGTGGTTTTGGGCATTGCAGTAGTTGTGAGCTCTTTAGTTGTACTAGTGGTGCTGGTCGTAGTCGTTGAAGTTGTTTTGGTAGTCGTCGTTTTGGGCATTGTATTTGTAGTTGTAGTAGGTGTTTTTATCGTTCTTGTAATAATACGTGCAGTTGTTTCTTTTCTTGTTGTTGTTGTGGTGGTGGTGGTGGTGATGGTGGTGGTTGTCGTAGTAGTCGTTGTAGAAGTTGTTGTGGTTGCTGAAGTAGTTGTAGTAGTTGTTGTGGTGGTGGTTCTCGTAGGAGTTGTGATCGAAGTTGTTTTAGTAGTGCTAGTTGAGGTGGTTGTAGTTGTAGTAAGAGATGTAGTTGACTCTTCGGTAGTGAGAGAATCAATGCTATCATCATGAATTGACGTCAATTTTGCCCATCTTTGATTCCAATAATCTAAAGTAACAACAGACATGAGTGTAATATATGAAGTCTTCAGTAAATAATTTGTTTTTGTTTGTATCGAAAGACTTTATCTACACTTGTAAGTGAGAAAACTAAGTGGATAATATAGCATTTTCAAGATTTAGAAATAGATGGGTATAGTACTGAAGTTATAATATATATTAAATATGAAAACAGTCGAATAAGGTTGTGAAGAGTAAATTTGAACATACCTATTTGATCAGGACATATAAGACATGGACAAAGAGGATCATTATTTTCAATTCTTTCTGACTCTGGGCAATCACTTGATTGGCTGATCACGTCACAACGACTGTCGCATACAAAAGATTGATCACTTTCACACTGACATAAATCACAAGCATTAGTCGGAGATATGTATTCTTTATCGCTAACAGGAATAACTAAAGATTTAACAATGAATCTATTTTAATTTTTAATAAAAGTTTAACTCGTTCACATACGTCGACCATCATCTGATACACATCCGATTTCATCTGCTCGTAATTGAACTAATATGAAAACAAAACATGAGATATAAATTAACTATGCAAAATAGTTTTCGAACAAACATACATTCAAGTATGTCCCCTCGTATAATTGAAAAACATTGTAGTAACAAGAAATGATATTGAAAAAAGCGAAACATTTCAATTTTTAAAACATATATACAATTAATTCCTCAAATAATATTTATCAAGAATCTAAAATAACAGAAAATTATGTTAGTATACAGTAAAATTAAAATCATACAATATTCGTTAGATAAATATATCATTTCAAGGCGTATTCAAATACAAATAATATTGTTTAGCTACTTTTGTAGAAGAAAACTATTGAATTTGTTTTCTCTGTCAAAAAATTCACTTACATTAGCATCAAAGAATAGAAAATATCTTTTTCTCAGCGAAAACGTGACAAATCTTTATCTTTGTTTTCATTAGTGCTTTTATCTGGCTTATATAATCAGATATTCTGACTGTTGACCTTGAAACAATTTTCAAGCAAAATGCTAAAAACACATGTGTTCATTTTTTTCTAAACAAACAAAGTCTAGTATCGATACATATATTCATTAATTCTATATACCTGAATTCCCGAAAACTCCAATTGAATATATTGTACAGTAATAATAGTTTTCGCTTGTATTAGCAGACAACTTACGCATCATATTCTTCCATAATATGTCTCTCAATCATATCTTTCATCAGAATATCTGCCAAAGAAATAGACAATAATTTATTTATCTTACAATGTGTCGACAATGACAATTATTCTGCATCGTTCTTTTGCGCATAGTACAGCTCTGTTATAGTTCTTGTACGTCTTTTTTTCCCGTCTCTACAGTAGTGTTCTATCAAGTTAACCAACAGATTGATATATGGATTGATATTACGTGTGCAACTGTAATTAGATGCATTTGTGAGTAAGAAAAAAATCCTTTGCAATACTTTTCTAAACAAAATTATTTTGTTCATAATTCTTTAGTTTATATTAAATAATATATATATGTTTTTTTCTCTTCAACTTATTTACAAGATTAAGATTGATTTTAGATGTAGACTCCTGGAATAACTAAGAATAAACATAACAATCAATAAAACTAATTAGCTTGCTTCTCATGAGAATTATATGTAAAAATATCGATTTGATTGAACTCAATGGACAATCATTTTGTCGGACTTTAATCAAAAATATCTTCCCATGAATCTGTTGTCTTTATTAACAATACACAATTATGATTTTGCATATAATTCGTCCCAGCAGTCATATTCTATATTGCATAAAGAACATTTGAATATTATTAGAAAACAAAGAAAAACACTAGAGAGAGGGAGAGAGAGGGAGAAAACAAAAAAGAAAATAGCTTGAACGGTCTCATGTCTCAAATTGCTCGAGTCTTCTTATTAAAATAAATATAAATGACAGTTATAGTTAGCGTGTTACTACTACATTGAGGAAAACTAACAGCTAGTGCACGACATTATTATTGAGGCTCAATAGTATTTCGTTTTGGAATCGTCAACTGAAGGAATATACAATAATGGAATATTTTAAACGAAAGTTTCGACCTCGTGATTCTTATGATCAATTCGATGATAGTACTCGAGATAATTATAAAAGTAAATTTGATCTTATGCGCTTAAGTGCTGTTGTTTGTGGCATAGAGTTTTGTTATGCAGCCGAAACTGCTTTTGTTTCACCTATACTTCTTCAGCTTGGTTTACCAGTCGTACTTATGACTTTGACATGGTGTTTACCACCATTAATTGGGTTCTTTCTTGTGCCAATACTTGGTTCACTAAGTGACAAATGTCAAACACGTATCGGACGACGACGTCCATTTATTCTACTTTATTCAACTGGAATTCTTATTGGTCTTTTACTAGTCGCTAATGGTAATAGAGAAATATTATTCCTTTAGATGTAATAACAATAATAACAAAAACTCTTTTGCTAATGATTAGGTCAGACTATGGGATATTGGTTTGGTGACTCGAAGAATATTATTTTCAATAGTACTGAATTGATTAATCAAACAAATCATATCAATTACCGAATATCGATCCCATTTTCATCACGTAAATTTGGTACAACAATCACTGTTCTTGGAGTTTTCTTACTTGATCTTGATTGTGATGCATGTCAAAGTCCAAGTCGTGCATATTTGCTTGATGTTACACATCCAAATCAACACTCTGTAGGTCTTACAACATTTACAACAATGGCTGGTCTTGGTGGTTGTTTAGGCTATTTTTTTGGTAGTATTCCATGGGAAAATACATTCTTAAGTAAACTATTTGGTGATCATGTTCATGTTGTTTTCACTCTGGTCTGGATTATTTATATCATTTGTCTAATATTAACAGTAACAACAACAAAAGAACCAAATAATATTGGAATTATGATGCCCAGTCTTGTTCGATCATCGTCATGTCAATATATTGTGTCAAGTTATTCAGGACGTTCTACACGTGATTCAAATGAAGATATAAATCAGTATGAAACCATAAAACAAGAACCAGATGATTCAATATCAGTGGCATATTTTAAAATATCCTATTTCGATTATCTTCGATCAATTATCTATATGCCAGTTCCATTACGATGGTTGTGTTTAACAAATTTCTTTTGTTGGATGGCACTTGTTTCATATTCATTATTTTTTACGGATTTCGTTGGGCAATCTGTTTTTGGTAATTATTTAAATGGAAAATTTTATACGAAGAAAATTTTTTCTTTAGGTGGAAATCCGAAATCCAAACTTGGACATCCATTAAGATCCCTGTATAATGATGGAGTTCGATTTGGTTCATTGGGGATGTCGGTCTATTCAATATCATGTTCAATTTATTCATTTAATATTGAATCGTTGAATAATTATTTCGGTAAAAGTTTTATTTTATTTTTATTCTATTTTTGTTTTGTTTATAAAAGGCATTAAACGAGTTTATATTGGATCTCAATTAATATACGCCGTTGGAATGCTATTAATGGGATATTTACGCCATCGTGTTGCTGTGATTATGTTGTCAGCCGTTGCCGGAATTCTCTATTCAACATTATTTACTATTCCATATTTACTTATTTCAAAATATTATACATCAAATATAGTATACTAATTTTTTTCTTCTTCTTCTTTTGTATTACGAAGTAAAACTATTTATTTAAAATAGTTCAATCAATCAGGTACATATGGACAAATTCGTGGTATTGGTACGGATGTTGCTGTTGTGAGTAGTATGGTCTTTTTGGCACAATTATGTTTATCATCAACAATGGGTACATTCGTTCATTTAGCTGGTTCTACAGCTATGATAACTATTGTAGCCAGTATTCTAAGTATTTGTGGAGCTATTTCCGCTACACAAGTGTTGTATCCTGATTAGAGAAAAATAAATTAGCAAATGAATCAATAAATAGCAAGTGCAAAATAATGAATACAATAGCGAATTCATTAAAATCTACAACATAAAAATAAAACAGATTAAGCTCAATTAATATCATTGTCCTATAAATAAATATTCATTCTTAACAGTCAATTATATAAATATGTAATTAATTAATGCCATCCTGAAACAATCTACTGTTGTTGTAAGTGTTTCGTGACCTATTAGAACGTATTATTATCATATTGTAATTGAAATTCACTGTAAAGATTCCGAATAAAAATAAGCCGAGAGTTATTTCGGACAAACATTTTATGAAACAAAGCCATAGATATTGCAACGATATTATTATGAAGAGATGTTAATGGCAGAATTCGTTGTTTAAAATACTCAGAATTGTAAATTGCGTTACTCTAAATTTATGAAGGCAATGCATTGCAACAAATAGTTTTTTTAACGTTCAATGAGTAAAAAAGTATAAAATCTTCCATTTGCTAATGTTGTCAAAATAGAAAATTCAAACCAGGCACAACCAGAAAAGACCAGCAGTTGCAGAATGCCTACCCAGCAGAATTCAGAATTCTGTGAACTTATAATATTTTTAAACAAATCAATGCTTCTACAATAGAATTGTATAGAATTCTATATTGACACGATCAAACTATATCAATTCAGTTCTTCATATGATATTAGAATTCTATTGTAGCTTGTTTGAATTCTGTACAAAATCTTTCATTCTCAATAATGTATGATAATTTTCTATCTTTGATATACATGCCAGTGTAAATTTTTCTTCTTTTCTCTCGTTTCATGATATAATCATGATCAACTATCTTTGATGTGGATATATTTCTTCTCTAGACATGAATGATTAAAAGAAGAAATCTAGAAATGAACAAGCAATCATCATTCTATCCTCGTCTTTTTACAACCATACTTCTCAACAGTTGACTACAATAACTCACATNCTATCGATAAAATTCTATTTTCCCCTTACAGTAGTCCGTATATTTATATTTTGCTATTTTCTCGCTGTGTGTGAAATTACAAAATTCTGAATTCTGCTGGTTAGGCATTTTGCAGGCCCTCGAAAAGACTTGATGTCATGATCTATGAACATCAATTAACAAACTCGAATCATCTCAAAATTAAATGAGACATAAATGTTTGCATGTCGGATACCCAGGTCGACTGATCCGACATCGGACCCGATAGGAACCTGGAAATATCCTACAATCCGATACAATTCTACTGGATTCCGGGTCAAGGAATCGATGTCGGAATCCTATGAACTTCCGATGACATCCAACGGTTTTTCGTTGGAATTCATAGGAATCCGACACTGAGGATCCGGCATCGATTCCTCGACCCGGAATCCAACGATAATTCTGTAAGATCTGACAGGATCCGATAAAATTCTATTGGATGCCAGTCGGATCGGATGGGTTCCGATAGGTGCCTACTGTCGGATTGCTCGACCTGGGTATGAATATTTTATAAAATTGAGTTCTCCGACTCATACATACATCGTTCTTATTGAATGACATAGAAATTGAATCTATATAAAGTTGAAAGAAATCGTTACTCAAAGAATGGGCCATGTTGTTAGTCAACGATTTATGATTAAAAATGGTATTTTAAAATCTTGTCGAAATTGTTATTCTTTCTATTTCTTAGATTATAGAATCATTAATTCAGATATTACCGATAAGAGATTGTGTAAAAAAAAACGGTCTGATTCTTGAGTGTGACGTTATGTTTTCCTCTTCTCATCGATAGTCACCTTCGCCACTGATCTAGTAATCAATATATTTGTCAATAAAATTATTAGGTTTTTAGAATGCTAAATGTAGATGGGAATATATTTGACCTGAATTTCTCAGCAATATTAGTCTACGAATAAATCTAAATTGACTTCGATTGGTTGGTTGTTTGCTTCATGATTAACATAATGAGTTTATTTTAGTAAAGTCATTCTTTTTTTTTACTTTATCTTTTATTTTATGCTCATCAAAAGACAACAACAACAGCAGAAAAATAGCAAAGAACAAACAAAGAACAAACGAGACAAGTGGAAGATGACAGTGCTAGACACAAAAAGGCAAGGAAATATATACAAGCGATTCTTCACTTATTCATAAACTTTTTTTTCTCAATCAAAACAATTGGGAATACAATTGATTTTTATTTTTCGTCGCCTACTAGATATTAATGTTGAAAAGAAAAATATAAATTGAGATCAATTAACATTTACAAGAATTGTCTTGATGAATATTTGTTTGTTCATTCATTCATTCAACATCTATCTAGATTTAGTCGATTTTTTGTCGTCTTTCATAGTGCGTACAGGTGTTGGCGATCGCGAACGACTTGATGAATTACTACGAGCTGATGCTTGTGGTTCTATATGTAGCAGAAGAAAATTTTGTTAGTTTTTTTTTCTCACACGTAAAAATTAACTAACAAAATACTTACTTTTATTTGGCTTTTTATCAGTATCCGATTCGGATTCTGATGATGAACCTGATGACTCTGAACTGGACGACGACGAATTTGAACTTGATCCTGACGAAGATTTATCAGATGGTGAACGTGTTGTTTTTGTGCTCTGTTGTATTTCTTGCTTTGGTGGTACAGTTGATTTAACTCCATCGTTATTTGATGCGATTGAAGCTACTTTTTTCAATGGTTGTCGTGGTGGAGAAGGTGACCGTGATGATGGTGTTGCTGACTTCAGTTTTGATTGTTGTGTTGTAACTAGACTTTTAGGTGCTCGATCATCACTTGATGATTCACTACTTTTACGACGNTTTTTTCTCGCACGTAAAAATTAACTAACAAAATACTTACTTTTATTTGGCTTTTTATCAGTATCCGATTCGGATTCTGATGATGAACCTGATGACTCTGAACTGGACGACGACGAATTTGAACTTGATCCTGACGAAGATTTATCAGATGGTGAACGTGTTGTTTTTGTGCTCTGTTGTATTTCTTGCTTTGGTGGTACAGTTGATTTAACTCCATCGTTATTTGATGCGATTGAAGCTACTTTTTTCAATGGTTGTCGTGGTGGAGAAGGTGACCGTGATGATGGTGTTGCTGACTTCAGTTTTGATTGTTGTGTTGTAACTAGACTTTTAGGTGCTCGATCATCACTTGATGATTCACTACTTTTACGACGTTTTTTTACTTTATAATCATCATCTGAATCGTTTGATTTTTTCCGCGGAAATTTATCGTTACGTTGAGATGATGGACGTGGTGGTGGTGGTGGCGATGGTGATCGACTTCCACTCGAACTTGATGATGGTGAACGAGGTTTTACATTCGAACTGGCGAGTTTTTTCATTGGTGGTGGTGGTGGTGATGTTTCCATGGATGATGATGAGGGCGAACGTGAACGATTTTTTATCGGTTCATTTTTGCGTTGTCTTATTGGACTTCGAGTACGCTTTGGAGATCTTGAGGATGAACGGCGTCGATCACGTTGATTAAATGAAGCATTTCCTTTCGGTTTATCATAACGTTGTTGACGTTGACGATCATCCTCACTTCCACTACTCTTTGAAGCAGATCGTGCAGGTTTTTTGTATGCATCTTTTCTCGAAGCGGATGATGGCAATGGTGATGGTTTGGCATCTCGACGCCTAAAAGAATAAAATTTTGTTTCTTTAGAAAATGTAAATTAGTGTATTAGACTAACCGTGAGTTCGAATCTGGACTTCGCGAAGGATACGATCGACGAGTTTTCGATGGTGATTGACGACCTCTGAATGGTGGTGATGATCGACGCTTATTAGATGGTGGTGATGGGGAGCGGTGACCTTTTGGTGGTGATCGACGACTTCTGGATGATGGCGCAGGGGATCGACGTTTTTTCGACGATGGTGGAGAAGGTGAACGGTGGCCTTTAGGCGGAGATGAGGGTGTTTGACGTTTTCTTCGTGGTGGAGATGGCGATCGATGACCTTTGAATGGTAGTGGTGAAGGTGTTCGACGTTTTTGTGGCGGTGGAGATGGTGATCGATGACCTTTCGATGGTAGTGGTGAAGGTGTTCGACGTTTCTTTGGTGTTGGAGATGTTGATCTGTGACCTTTGGAGAGCGGCGATGGTGTTCGACGTTTCTGCGATGGTGGTGACCGACGGTTTCGTGGTGGTGAGCGTCGTCGCTCATATCGATCATCAGGACGTCTTCGATCACGACGATCATCATCATAATTTGGTCGTGCTTTATATCCTGGATTATTTCCATTTTCATGACGTAATCTATTATTTGCCGATGAAACTTGGTTACGACCATTGGGTTTATCATTATCGCCTTTAACATCATTACGATATGAATCTTCTTCACGTTTGCGTACTTCTCGTAAACGATCATCGTCTTCCTAGAAAATAATCGAAATGAAATCATTCAGTTTATTATAAGTGTTACATGCAAAAATAAGAAGCACAAAAAGCGTGCTCATGTATAATCGGTCAATCTCTAACACTACCCATGAGCATACATACGCAAATCAATCCTAATCAATAGACAAAACCCAATTATTATCGGTTCACATGTATTGCAGTTATGTGATTACACAATTGTTTTCACAAATGAAAAATATGTTTAAACGATTTCTCCTTAAAATTTCACGAATCCAACGCTAATAGTGCCTCGTAACAGTACGATACGTTTAGTTTTTCATCACTTGAGCCTTCGATCAGTAGTATATTCTGAGATAATACACTCAATCAGCAACTTTTAAAGTTTCATAACAGATGGGTCTTCTTAAGGCATTCTTTATTGAAAGATAATATCTAAGTTATTTTTCAATAATCTCAAACGAAAATTATGTTCGACATATGTTATATGTTCAATTTCCAATCATTATTCATCATGTCTGCTCAAAACGAAAAACTATAAAAACACCAATGCTTACCTTTTGCTTTTGTAAATATTTCTTCTTCATTTCAACTAATTCTACTGGTATACCATCAGGCGATGATTGTCCACTAGCTAATAAAACCCATAGTTCTCCAATAAATGCTCGAGCTTTACTTCCGCCAAGGAAACCTGTCAGATTAATTTGCATCATTTTAGGATCGGGACTCTAATAGAGAAAAAAGAAATATATATAAGATTCATAAAGATTCTAAACGAACTTTATCCTCAAGTTGATTGAAAACATATTCAATCACAACGTCATCTTCAAGACCCAATAATTCTTCTAAGCGTCTTGTTATCCATGGTTTCATAATATCCAAGTTAATTTTTGACATATCAACCTATATCGGAAAATAAATAAATATTTTCGAATGAAAAAAAGAACAAAGCTCTTTTTACTTTAGTCTCTATATTTTCTGGAAATTTCATTTGTTTAAGTAATTTCTTTTGTTTATTTGCAAATCGACTATCTTGTTCAGCAGACGTACCTTTGAAAAAACCTGCATCGGCCATTTTTTTTTGTATAGGGATTAATTATCTAAAATGAAAAATAATCCCAATAGAATCTTTTGTCTAATGCGATAAAAGATTCACAAGGATCTTTACCATGTTTTATCCTCTATTTAAATGGAATAAAACAGAAACAAAAAAATCTAACGACAGCAATCACAGGTTACTTCCAGCAAAGACAAGACGAAAAACTTCCAATTGCCATGTTTATTTGCTGGTCTCAAAGAAAAAAGAAAAGCTAAGAAAGAGGCTTCGTCACTTAAAATTTATATACAGATATTGCTTGAAAGAGTTACTGTGTCATCTATTCATAGACATACATCACAAGACCAAGCTGAAGACTATGGCACTACCATTTGTATCAACCATACCTAGAAATGAATTATTTATAATTAGAAATATGAAAAATTAATTAGTATTGCTCGTTAAACTGCGATTACTAGTAACACTAAATCTGTATTGGCATAAAACGTTGATTTCATTATTCAGGGCATATTTTATTATCATCTTTTTATGAAACCTATCAACGGGTCTTATTAAAAAAATTTCATTAGTATCGAAATTCTTTGTTTTGAAAATGTCGATATACTGCAATAAGGTCGTATCGATCAGAAAAGGTTACTTTTGTTTCATTCAAAGCAAGTAAATATTTAAGATCTCTCCCCTAAGCGAATTTAAGTTCTTTATTGATTATTCTATGCAAATACTTTTTCCGGAAATTTTAATCTTCTACTGTCATTTCCGAATTTTCTATCAATAATAGATACTTAGGGGAACAATGAAAAGTGCTTCAAGTAAAATTTTTAAAAATTTACTTCAACCGTTGAATAAAATAATGTAACAACGCAATTTGCATCGAATAAAAATAATTTAATGAATCGAACTCAATCAGATACACATGAGTAACTATTGATCATCAGCGCAGTACTAATAAGTTGAATGCTTGATTTGTTTTGCAAATAAATTATCTAATATTCCCTAATTATGTAAGAAGAATCATACTTCATTTATCCATCTTCTAATGGGCATCGATGGTACTTATAATTGAAATAAAACATTGTTCTTGTTTGATTAACCGAACAATTCGAAAATGTATAATTCTCTGGGGTATGAGCCATATTTTGAATTTTTTCAATAAGTTAAAAAATAAAAATGAATTCTTGCTTCAGAGTCAGAATGCAAATAGAAAAAACAATTATTTATTGCTTTCTTCTTTTTGTAGAGTTTCATAACCAATAAGATCAGTTTTCAAATGGTATATAATGAAAATAATGTTTTGATTTTAGAGAAAATATTTGAAAGATTGTTTATGATAATTTTCATTAGAAAAAAAACACGAAATGATGATTTTACCATCTGACGATAGATATCGCTAATACTGATGTATAGGTTTATTTTATTTTATTTTCTGCATTTGATGAGTCATTGCTAGCCTGTTCTTATTGTTTATTATTGATCAAAATTTTCTTCGTATGAAAGTGCTAGGGNTTATGACAATATATGAATTCCTATCAACGATTTGTCGTATAGAATGATTGATCAAATTTTCAATTGCAACTATACTATGATAAACATACAAAAAATAATCATTTTTTTATGTGATAGAAATTAGTTTCCTGTTAATGAAAAGATATTTTTTCTTCTAGATTCGTATTCGTGATAAACATTATATCACAGTTGAAAATAAACAATGTCAGCACAAAAGTTTGTTAGTAAAGGTTAGCTATTGCGTTACACACATTTTTCACATTGTCATCGGTTCGTTTCTTTTGCTATAGCAACATTGGAATTCGGTCGTCGTTTATTTGGCGAACAAGTTCGTCGTGAACCAGCCACACTTAAAGATCAATATCGTAAATTTCAATATTATCAAACAACTCATTATAAGTTAGGGCTTATGGAACATGATCGACTCTATGGTGATAATCCAGCAGTCAAAGAAGCTATGCGCCGTTTACGTATCAGCGAACCTGAAGTATGGGACGAACGTTCGTTCCGCATATCACGAGCAATTAATTTCGATATTAAAAAGATGCTTCTACCAAAAGATGAATGGGTTGAATACGAACAAGATGTACCGTATTTACATCCATTTCTTGTAGAAATCGAACGTGAACAAGATGAAGAACGACACTGGAAAAAAGTTTTAGGTTAAAATACAAATCCCAAATAAAAGACATGTCCTTTCCTCCACAGTCCTTAACGCGCCTATTTTCCTGTTTCTATCTCGTACACATTCGTTTTTCTGTAGAGTTTTTAGCTTGTGAAAATAAGCGTATAGAACCATCTGATATAAAAATTTGTTGTAATTGATTTTTTTCTCTGATCTTCATCTTGGAGTTTATAGATTATTTCAGATACAAAAGAAATAAAACAATGTCAAATCAAAATGATGATAAAGATGATGATTTATCAATAAATGTCGTTGAGCCTGATGAAAATGAATGGAAAAAATTTATTGATGAGTATGTTTATTTTTATCAACGGATTATTTTTGATATTTCATTATCTCATTTTAGGATGAAATATGCTCGTGCTTTAGAATATGTTCTTCAAAATGCACCAGTTCGTGCCAAAGATCCAGAGAAAAAAGTAAAGTTCTTTACTTATTTTTCTTACCCTAGACAAAATCGTCTCTATTGTTAATTCTCAAAGAAATCAATTTATTTTCTAGAAAAAAGCAGCTCAAATGGCATTATCAACAATGATGAAAATTAAAACTAGTGAAATTCCTCAAGCTGTCAATTCAATACCTGTAGCATTGCGTGACACATTAATGAAATATATTTATAAGGGTTTTGAAAATCCAAAAGATTATTCAAGTAGTGCCTTATTAACATGGCATGAAAAGGTAATATTGACATTATTTTGCTTTAGAAAAACGAAATATTTGAGATTTTTGTCATTTCAGGTTCTTGCAATTACTGGTCTTGGTTCGATCGTACGTGTCCTTACAGATCGACGAACTGTGTAGACTGTTTTTTATGAACTAAGAATGACATTCCAACAGTGATAATAAAGTTTTGTTTTCTTCTTGCGACTCTTATGTGCAATAATGCATAGCGATTCATTTTTTTGTTCCTATGTGCTTCTTAAATTCTACTCTGTGTGCCTGTTATGAGACCTTTTCTTTTTTGTGCTTTCTTTTACAAACAAATTATACTTGACCATTATGATGATCACCTTGATGTGCGTGTGTATGAAGAAGACTCTTTTTCTAACGAAATTCTGTAAGTTTATCTTTGATTTGTAGATGGCATGGTTTCAAAGAGCCATAACATTATCACCAAAGAAACGCGGCTTTCATATAGTAACCAATGAAATTCTACAACAAATTCCAGAAATAAATCAAATTGAAATTGGTCTAATGAATGTATTTATTCAACATACTAGTGCATCATTATCGATTAATGAAAATGCTGCACCCGATGTACGTGTTGATATGGAGACAATATTCAATAAACTTGTACCTGAAGATAATTCCTATGAACATTTAGATGAAGGAAAAGATGATATGCCAGCACATGCAAAATGTTCATTACTTGGCGCATCTCTAAACATTCCTATTTCATCGGGACGTCTTGCTCTTGGTACTTGGCAAGGTATATATCTATGTGAACATAGAAATCGTGCGAGACATCGAAATATTGTTGTAACAATTAATGGACAACCGAAAAAATAAACTTCCTTTTAATAATTTATCTACTAGCAGATAGGAATTTATTTTTTATAAATTCTTTCAGATGACTTCTGTAGAAAATAATATTGATCATTTAGTCAATAATGTAACACCTCAAATAAATGGTACAAATGGAGGCAAGTATGATGATGATGATGATCAATTCCCAGAAAATGTACATATTATGAAAACAAATAATCAGCTGAGAGAACTTCATACACTTCTGCGTGATCGTACAACATGTCGAAGTGATTTTAAATTCTATGCCGATCGTCTGATACGCTTAACTGTTGAAGCTGCGTTGGATCAATTGCCATACGTATCATGTGATGTTATAACACCAACTGGTCATTGTTTTCCAGGTTTAAGACATGAAAAAGGTACTTTATGTGTATCGTTAATGAGAAGTGGCGAAGCTATGGAAAAGGGCATTCGTGAATGTTGCAGGTAAAAGATCGATTCAATCAAAATGTAATTGTCTAGTTGTCAAGTCATCGAAGATCTATGAAGAGGTGAAAATGAAGATTAGGAAATTTTTTTTCGATTACGCCGTTTAATAAACATCTTGACTTTACTCAGTGTCCTTCTTCAGTGTTCACTGATGCCTTTTGATTTATACACCTTATCTAGAGAGTTCTATGCAAACGTAAAATTTTAGATTAGGAAAAAAATTCAGAGAAAACAGATTTTTCTTATGATGACTTTATAGCTTTTTATAGATTCGTATAAAATGACAAATCAGAAGAAATGCTTTTCGATAAAAGCGTAGAATGTAAATTTATAAGCAACTTAAATTTAAGTATCGATACATTCAATTTACACGCCTAAACTATTTTTTCGAAAATAACTTTTCTTACATAATTCTAAATTTACAGAGAAAAAAAAAGAACTAAAATGTGTAGGTGTAGAAATTGATATAGATGGAGTTCGCATTTTGAGTTTATCGAAATTACACTAAAATTATTGCGTAAATAAACTTCTGATGAATATTGCACAATCTATTTCTGTTGTGTTGTTTCTGATTAATTAAAATTCAGGTGTGCCGGAAAAATGTCGAAAACAGAAAAAGTGAAGGAAAAACATCGAAAGGAAAAATGTCGAAACGTACATATTAACGTGGAAAAATGTCGAAAGTGAAAAATAAAAAAGCCATGATACCTCAAGTATATGGCGATTGTAACCACATATACTTGATTGTTGTTTCTTATAATTTTACTAGTGTAGAATTTTAGTCAGTATTGATAGGGATGACTAACTATTGATACAAGTAAAATAAAGTAACAACAACTAATAACGATTGAATATGCACTATTAGTTATTGTGCAGCTAAAATGCATACTGATTAAGATAATCGATTGATGAAAATTGTTTGCAATCATAGTCATTTTCCAGGAAAAGAAAAACTTGAGGTTCGTGAAGCTCATGAAAAAATGACATATTTAAAAAGAATTTTCTCGCCCTTAACATTTCTGCTTAATTTCATACAAAAAACATGCATTATATTATTTACAATTCTCTAAAATATTAACTGACAATGTCTCATGTCAATATAATTTTTTCGACATTTTTCCTTTCGACATTATGACGGCCAACCAAAATTCGTTACTTCATCTATCATTTATAGTTATTGCATAAGATCTCGTTTTAATTTCTAAATCACTTCTCTATTCTTTTTTGTAGCATTTCATATTTTTCAGTTTCACAACATTATTTGAATGTATGCCGAATGTGCTATGTTTTGTTTTCTTCGTAGATCAATACGAATTGGTAAAATTTTAATTAATGAAGCTCATGTTATATATGCTAAATTACCATCCGATGTTCATAAGCGTCGTCTACTTGTTGCTTATCCTGTCATAACTACCGGTTCAACAGTTCTTACTGGTCTTGAAGTGTTACTCAAAGAATATCAATGTAAACAATCGAATATGATTTTAATATCATTGTTTTCTACACCGGATGGAATCAATCATATCTGTGATCTTTATCCCGGTTTAACAATTGTTGTTTCAGAAATTAATACTGTGGCACCGAATCATTTTGGTCAAAAATATTTTGGTAAGAAGCAAATATTAAAATAGTTCAATTTTCTAAATGCCTTTTTTTCAGGTACTGATTAAATAAAAACATCACAACACGTATTGTTTTCTGTTTTGTTTTTCTCTGTTTTCTTCTCTTAGGGAAAAAAGTCAAGAAGATATGTTTTTGTTTGGTTCATTTCTAGATGGATTCTTACTTTACAAATTGGACGAATCGAAATGATAATCATTCATGGATTGATCAAGCATTTTCACCATACGATCTTATCGAACAAAATTCTGGAAAAGAACTTTCCAATAAACCATTAGACACGGCTTTGTATGGTCAAGATCATGAATTAAATGATGATGAAGCCGATTACATGTTTAGAGAATTGAAAACATTTTCCATTGTTCAACTTGTTAACAAAATACGCGATATACATAATATGACATATGAATTAGGAGTGAATGAAGGACTCGAAATGACACGAGGAAAAATACTTAATATTTTTGATATTTCTTAATGTTTAAATTAAGATTGAATAGAAATATAATTCTCTCTTCTTGTTATTCTTTCAGATAAATAATGGTCGAAGGTGGATCACCATCGCGAGATTTAAAAAAACGACATAGAAGTACAAGTAGAGAAAGGTAAATTGTTTCAAGTTGTTTCTAGAAAATGATAATTCTTCAGCTTTTTATTTTATAGAGAACATCGTCACCATCGATCACATCGTGATGTCAGTGAAAAGAAACATCGACATGTATCACCTAGACGATCAAAATCACCTGAGTACGTTGATGAATTGATTAAATTTTCTTATTTTTGTTTTGTTTTAGTTCAAAACGACGCAAAAATGATGACGTTAGTAAAGTAAAAAAATCACATGATGATGATATTGAAGAAGGTGAATCAACGGCTAATGACACCAGATCAACAACAGCAAATAACAATGACTCTAACAATGGAGCCACTACATCGAAACGTGTGCCACTATCATTAGAAGAAATGCTGGAAAAAAATAAAAAAGAAAAAGAAGCAATATCAAAGGTAATTAAAGCAAAAAGTTTACTATTGAGTTCTTTTACGTTTCGTTCTAATATATTATCAACTTTATTGGAAAAAAAGCAAACAATAAAGTTCCGTACTGAAATTTTCATCTTGTAACAGTGGATTCCAGGTTTGAAATCTGAGTAAAACTACTATAACTCGGTTGCAGAAGTTCGGTTCCTTTGAATAACTCCTGTAAATTGTTAGATATAATGTCTGCATAAATCAAGTATTTTATTTTTGCTGTTCAGCCGAAATTTATAACCAAAGAAGAACGTGAAGCTGCAGCAATAAAACGGCGACAAGAAGAAGCTGATGCTATTCGTCAACGTAATGATGAATTACGTAAAAAGCATACTACATTCAATAAGGAAGCTGAACAATTAGCTGCAAGAGAAGATCGAGAACGTGAACGTGAACGACGCGAACGAGAACGGGATCGTCATCGCCGTGAAAAAGATGATCAAACAGAAAAACCAGTAATTTCAGGTAATTCATTCATACCAAATGATTTTTTCCTAAGTAAATTATTATTTTTTAGTTCCCGATGCAGAACGTGAAGAAGCTGCTGTTAAAGAAAGATACCTTGGCATTGTTAAAGTAAATTAGTTTCTTCTGTTTTAAATCGATCGTATTTTTCGAATGCCTATTTTGTTTCTTCTAGAAAAAACGTAAAGTTCGTAGTTTGAATGATCGAAAGTTTGTTTTCGATTGGGATGTTGCTGAAGATACAGCTGTTGATTATAATCCGATCTATAAAGAAAAACATCAAATACAACTTTTTGGTCGTGGTCATATTGCTGGAATTGATATTAATAAACAGAAAAAAGATCAGTCGAAATTCTATGGCATGCTACTTGAAGAACGACGTACCCAAGGAGAAAAAGATCGAGAAGTGTAAGTTACACATTCAAAAAACGAAAAAAGCAAAAATTTCTTTTTATGAAATATTTTTAGAGCTCGTCTTAAATCTGATCAAGTCAAAGATGAAAAACGTCGTTATGATGAACGTCATTGGACGGATAAAACTTTAGAAGAAATGGTTGATCGAGACTGGCGTATCTTCAAAGAAGATTATAATATTACAACAAGAGGTGGAAATATTCCACATCCATTACGATCTTGGGCTGAAGCTGGACTTGAAAAAGGCGTTATTGATGTTATTGAAGCTGCTGGTTATAAGGTAATTTTCGATTCGCTGGAATTGATATGTACAATCTGTTCAAAGAAAATAATGAATTTTTCAGTCCTCTTTCCTGACAAAGATACAGGTGTAGAATCTTTCCTGAAAATATAAATGACCAGAAAGTTAATAATGTTAAATTAAGAAATCATGTTTTTAGATGGCCAATAATCAGATAGAAATTTCTCATTGATTCAGTATTCTCTATAATTGAAATAGGACGAAACAACACATGTGAATTTCGCATTTTGAAATTTGAAGAATTCGCAACAATAATTTTTTTTTTATTAAATTTTATTTTCCCTCATAGGAACCAACACCTATTCAACGGCAAGCTATTCCAATTGGCTTACAAAATCGAGATGTTATAGGTATTGCAGAAACTGGCTCTGGTAAAACAGCAGGTAAATCGATTTATATTCTCTTGTTAATTGAGTTTGTAATTTGCATCATTCATTTTTTGTCTTTAGCCTTTCTTATTCCACTACTTGCTTGGATTCGATCATTACCAGCAGTTGATAGGTGAAATGATTTTTTGATGAATGTAGTAACTGAAAGTATATTTTTTCTTTTTTGTAGGACTTTGGATGCTGATAATGGACCGTATGCACTTATTTTGGCACCAACTCGTGAGTTAGCACAACAAATTGAAGAAGAAGCAGTCAAATTCGGAAAAGTACGATTTTTTAAATTTATTCAAATGTATCGACTAAATTATATTCTTAATTTTAGCCATTAAATATAGTAGTCGTCTCAGTTATTGGTGGTTTATCTCGTGAAGAACAAGGTTTTAAACTTCGTCTTGGTTGTCAAATCGTTATTGGTACGCCAGGTCGTCTTATTGACGTACTTGAAAACCGTTATTTAACATTACAACAATGTACTTATGTTGTTATGGATGAAGCCGATCGAATGATTGGTAAGAAAAGATTTTTTTCTCATCCATACATATTTTTATTTATTTTTCTTATCATAGACATGGGTTTTGAAACTGATGTTAAACGTATTCTCGAATATCTACCAGTTACAAATCAAAAGCCTGACAATGAACTTGCCGAAAACACAAAGTAGGAAAATATGCATTTAAAAAGAATGAAAAGAAAATAACCAATTTCACGTTTCTTTTTAAGGGATTTTGGTTCGAAAGATAAATATCGTCAAACAGTGATGTTTACAGCAACAATGACACCTATTATTGAACGGTTAGCACGCACCTATCTTCGTCGACCAGCATCCGTGTATATTGGTGCCATTGGTAAACCAACAGAACGTGTCGAACAAGTTATTATTATGTGTTCAGAAAATGAGAAACGTAATAAATTACTTGAAATTCTTGAACGTGGTATTGAACCACCTATTATTATATTCGTCAATCAAAAGAAAGCCGTCGATGTTTTGGCTAAGGGTTTGTCTAAGAAAGGATATAATCCGTGTACATTACATGTATGTAGTAAATATTTATTGATTATATAACAAACTGAATTTGTTGTCTATTTTTATTAGGGTGGTAAAGGCCAAGAAAGTCGAGATTTAGCTTTAGCTCAATTGAAGAAAGGTGAAAAGGATATTCTTGTTGCAACAGATGTTGCTGGTCGTGGTATTGATATTAAAGATGTTTCAATGGTACTAAATTATGATATGGCCAAGACGATTCAAGGTAGAAAAAGAAGCAATTTCCTGAATGAAAAAATATCAAATATCATTTGTATTCTTTCTAGATTATACGCATCGTATTGGTCGTACAGGTCGTGCTGGTAAAGCAGGCAAAGCCGTAACATTCTTAACAAAGGAAGATTCAGCTACATTTTATGAATTGAAAGAAGTCATACTTGAATCGCCTGTATCAGTATGTCCACCTGAACTAATTAATCATCCTGATGCACAGCATAAACCTGGTTCGTGGTTTTTATTTATTAAATTAAACTTTTCATTAATAATCGTGTCTTATTTTTATTTTTAGGCACTGTGGTTACAAAACGAAATAAAACTGCCATTCTTTGTGCTTAAATAAGAAGACTGTATTTCTTCTTGTCTGTGTATTTTTGTTTGTTTGTTCTATTGTTCTGCATTATTAATAAAGAAATGTATGATGCAAAATAAAATAATGACGAGTTACGTATTTGTCTATTTCGTAAAGAAAAACCGAAAAGATTCTCCTCCTTTCTAGCTGGTGACGTTTGTTATTGCAACAGTCACGTAATTGCACAATCACTCGTCAAGGCAAATTTCATACTGAGTTTCGTATTATTTGTTTTGTTTTCGGGTTAGAAAAGAATGATTCATGTCGTTTTTATATAAAAGCATTGAATATTTCTGTTTAGTTCAAACAGATGGAATCATCTTTATACAATAGTATATATCAACGTGTTAGTTCGGAAGTCAATAATGACGAACATTTTTGTACATATTTGGCCGAAATCTGTACTGATTCTGATAGCCACTGTGATGATTTACACGATATTATTGATACGATGTTTAAAACAAGTTATCCGAATATGTCCGACGCACGCCGTCAACATGTTATTTATTCTCTTCTCGATTTAATTGAAGAAAATCGAAAAAAAATGAATGAAGTAACTGATGACAATGTAAATGATGAAGACGATATTGATCTTTCTGAACGAGTTGAACGTGATGGCGAATGTAAATTATGTGGATCTAATCAAAGAATTACAAGTAAGAAATATGAAAAAAAAACGTTTTTTAAATTTTACGCTTAATTTTCTTTTCAATTATAGTTCATCATCTAATTCCAAAATTAATACTCAAACGAATGAGAAATTCTGGTAAAGAATCTGTTGATGTATCAAAATACTTAATTGAAGTGTGTCGACCATGTCATAATGAAATTCATCGAATATGGCCTCATAATGAATTAGCAAAAGAATATCAAACAGTCGATATGATACTTGACGCGCCTGCTATTCAGCCATATCTTAATTGGAAACGGAAACGAGAACGAACAGCATAATTAGATCGATCTGTGCATAAATATTTAATTAATTTATTCAGTGGCTTCTTATTACAGAATCGATATTTTGAAATTTTTTAACTTTTAAAATTTATTATATAGTCGCGTCAATTTTCAATAATGATAAATTAAACGGATTAACACGAAGAAAAAAAAAATGACAAGATAAAATGTTCTAACTGATCAGCTTGGTCTTTGTTACCTATTTGCAGTTTTATTCATCTCATATAGAATAAAACTCAATGAGACTAGTGGTAATTTTCCATCGATTTTTCAACTTCACCGTCGGTAACAGAAATCTTTATATCACTCATGATCACGTATGGTCGCAGTCTATCACAAAATCAATATAATCGAATTTCTCACACATAAATATACATTTTACTTCGATACTTTTATAATATTTATGAAAGTCTCAATGCTATGAGCTTGGCATTTGCAAACGTAAAATGTCTATTCATGCATTCGTCATAAACTATTATATGTAGTCGTGCTTTGATTAGTGTGGTTTTTTTTTCGAGCGTTTGCTTTGTATATACACATATTCATGCCCACAATGAAAGAGACTATTTTCCTTTTGTGATTTTTTTTTGTTTTATTCTAAATCAGCTCATTCTGTTCAAATGTCGAAAACACTAAAATTTTAAAGCTTTTAAGAATTTTTTTTACAAAACTCGAGGAAGTACAATTTTAATTGATTTTTCTAATATATCTCATTTAGCTTTATGCTCTTTTTTTTTCTTCCAAGTCACACGGCTACTAGCCAGCGGCGTAACCAGGATATTTAGACCAATGGGGAAACTTCTATTGCGTCGGAAAAACACGATGGGTAAAATGGGTAAGATTTTTATTGATGGGGCAAAAGTTTTTGGTTCAACAAAGTACTGATAACGTAAAAAAGTGAAAGGAGACCCTCTAAATCAAATATGCATCAAACTCAGATTTTAGGTTTGCGTCAGGTGTTATTTAATCTATTTTCAATGTCTCTGTTCATAACGTTTATATTTCAAATTCAAACATCAAAATCAAGACAACGATGATGCATTTGCGTATATAATCTCAATATTTCATTGAAGTATATATCGAGATCTTTATGAATGTATGCAGCAGTGAGTCCGTTTAGTCTATTTTGTTTTATTGTAGACGGACAATTACTTTTAATTCTCGATAATTCACTGAAACTCAGGGGGGGGG
>OENM01000113.1:47916-68258 GCA_900239745.1 Rotaria magnacalcarata | reverse complement strand
AAAGAACAAGCAAAGAGTGTATGTGAGATTCAGATGGAAGAAAAACAAATGCAGCAACTATCTAATTCAAAAATAAATAAACAATTCGGTAAAAATAAAATTTCAATGGGTAAAAACTTACTAATAAAAATCACAATGGGTAACTCTCCAAATGAACTGGGCAATTGCCCATTTGCCCCTCCCCTGGTTACGCCGCTACTACTAGCCCAGCAGTGGACAATAGGTTCAATCAATAGCAAGATTATTCCCATCTCAACAGAAATAGGTCATTCCAACAAAATTATACGTCTTAAGGATAAATAGAAAAGAGCGAATATACATATATATATGACGGGTGCATCAGAAATAATGATACACTTTATGTTTCGTGAGTATGACCGCGGAGAGCTAATATTAGACTCAAAGCATATCCCGTTGAATTCTCTACAAGGCGTCCCAGGTTTATCAAAACGGACTCGTTTACGGTCTGTTTATCGACG
Source organism: Rotaria magnacalcarata (assembly GCA_900239745.1). Lineage (NCBI taxonomy): Eukaryota > Metazoa > Rotifera > Eurotatoria > Philodinida > Philodinidae > Rotaria > Rotaria magnacalcarata. The sequence continues at coordinate 67,779 of OENM01000113.1, read as the reverse complement.
GTAAACGATGTCAAAATGGTATATTTACGGCAGTAAATAGACTGCATTTGCCCGTAATACCTGTCACAGTAATACGGCACCGTAAACGGCCGTATAAGGACCGTAATGCTCGACCTGTGGTGCATCAAATGTGTTTCTCCGCAAAGTGAAACAAAAATATGAAAGCGAGGATACTTGACACGCTCAAAAATCGTTTTTTTACATATGTTTTCGTTGGCTAATGACTACAAAAATTAAATAGTATGAGCAATTTTTAGGCCTTGAAAAGCTCTATCGAATAATCATAATTTGAAAATGTTCATGCTCATTCTTACAATGTACAGTAATAATCTTCTTTTTCAGATTTTCGAGAAATTAGCAGTTTCAATATCCGATTGCAGAGTTCCGGAGGAAAAGCCATAACTGTGTGAAAATAATATTTCTTTCTAGGTTCTGATTTTCTTTATTTTCATGGAAAATGACTAGTGTGCCAAATTCAGAGGTAGAAGTTCCACTAGGATTATGTTCTTCAGTTCCGCTAATGAAAAAAATCAGATTTTAGCCATTTTTTCACAGGATTTTCGATCTTCAATTCGCTTGTAACGAACTTTGGGCATCCTGACAAGAAAGAGCGCACTCGAAAATACTCTAAAGCATTTTGATTATTCTCTTTTGTAGAGAATTCAAATGGATATCTCTTAAGTGTAACATCAACTTTCCATAAACAAAACTGAGTGAGATGATTGCGAAGCATAAAATGTGCCATTATTTCTGACTCATTCGTTTGATTAGTATGCTTTAGTTGATCGGTAATTCGATCGTGTTTTACAAAACGACACGATAAGTATCATATATACTCAAAGTATCTACAATAATTATACGTGTCGCATTGAACCTATCGATCAGTATTGCCATCTCTCGTTCTTTGTTTGATATATATTTTAGCCCGACAATCTTATTTAGGTACTCTTTAAAGCTAGAAAATTTTTAGTCAGCATTTTGACTTTCAACATTTTCCAGGAAAATCAAAAAAACATGTGAAAAAAATTATTAAAGACTAACAAAATATTTTAGTTCATGATACAAAAAACAGTTGTCTAACTGGCGAATACGAATCTCATACAAATTACTGTTTTTATATTTGCTAATCTAAATTAGCAAGTAAAAAATTACTATATTTTTCTATAAATGATGACACTCACTAATTTCTTCCCAGGTAAATCATTTCGACAGTCGGATCCGATCGGATTCATTCACCTGGGTAATACGACGAGACATAAAGATAAATATCACAGATTTTATGAAAATAGAAGAAAATTATCTAAACGAAGAAAACAGGTTAATAATGATGTCTGGTAGACGATTCAAAATATCTTTTATAAACACGTTAGAGTTTCTCCATATTATTCCTAGTGGCATCAAGACATTTTCTTTCCATCGGTTGCAATAGCTTTTGTTCTATTTCTTCTATATCATTAATTACACAAACAATCTAGAATATTCTTGATTTCACCGAGTTGAGATTGAGACAAACTCCTTATTCTAGTGCTTTACGCTTGATGAAGTGATTTTTCAACTAAATAAATCAAATCGATAAGTGACAGAAAAATAATGTTTAATAACTAAGTAGAATAAAAATCATTTGCTTCTCCATCGTAATCCAAATTTTTGCATCTTGATCTTTGGAGAGAAACAATACTGATACTATTGATCATCTGAGAAAAATAAGTTTATTATCGTACAGATCACTTCTTATGTGTCTATCTTGATATGATTTGGATACAGAGCAAAAAAAAATCACTTTTTCATTCAATTTCATTTATATTTGACAAAAACATCGATAATATGCAAGTTACGATGATTTTTTATTCCTAAGATAACATATCAACTATATCCTTTTTTTGTCGAAAGAAATAAAAAGATGACCCCGACGTGACTTGAACACGCAACCTTCTGATCTGGAGTCAGACGCGCTACCGTTGCGCCACGGAGTCGACATCAGTGATAGAACAGAAAAGAAACTAGTTGTTCCTTTGTCGAAAAAAAGCAACACAAAGCGTTCTATCCAATAAGTTATTTTCTTTAGTTTCACATCCGATCTATATTAGATAGATATGGATGTGTTAGTAGTAGCATATCGAACAATGACCGTTCATTTTTATCTTAGTTCAACTACGATGAAGACGAGAGGAAGACGAAGAAGAAGAAGAAAGAGAAAAGAAAAAATTGTTTCTTTCCTCGCATATAAGCTAAGCTGGCTCGTTCGTTCTTCTTCTCTTTTCTTTTCTCTTCCCTTCGTCGTCATTCAAAATCGACTGTGCCCCTACAGCAGCCGCTACAACTAACGCGGTTGTTCGCCTCAAACAGAAAAGAGTTGTGTGCATTGGTTGGTTGGTCGAGGAAGAAGATGGAATAGAACGAACAAACGATGTGATCAGAATACATGGCCGTTGTCAGTGTTCCTTTTTTCTCTTTCTTTTTGCCCTCGTCGTGTCTGCGATAACCGCATACAATAGAGCTTGTTTTTTTTCTCTCTTTTACAGATCTGAACTCTTATTTACAGATAGATGCGCATTTATTGAAAAATGGATTTAGAAGAACCGCGACATGTTAATACAAATGGTTATTCGACTGCTGACGATGATGAACTTCGTCAATCAACAGAAGAATCGACTAACAATAAACAAAATGGAGATACAGTACGTAAATAAAATTTTATCATTGTTTTTATTTATATTTACTTGTTTACCTTTGTTTTCTTCTTCTTTGTGATAGATGGCTGATATAGGCGATGCTATTGACGGTCGAGAAATTCAACTTCTCGAAACTCCTGAAGATATTCAAGCAAGACGTGAACAAGTTCTTGCACGTTTTGCACATTTTAAAGAGGCAGCTAAATATCGTCGAGATAAGCTTGAAGATTCACGAGAATATCAATATTTTAAACGTGATGCTGATGAACTTGAAACGTGGATCAATGAAAAAATACAATTATGTTCACAAGACGATACATATCGTGATACAACAAGTGTTCAAGTAAATAGAAAAATTGAAGAGAAAAAAAAATCTGTCATGAATAATATGTTGATATTTAGGTAAAAATACAGAAACATGAAGCATTTGAAGAAGAAGTCACAGCCCATTACAATGCTGTAGTACGACTCGATGAAGAAGGTGCAGCAAAAATTCTTCGTGATCATTTTGCATCAGCTGCTATTCAGGTTAATATACAAAACGCCATTTTTATTTCTTTTTTTTATGGTTTTTTTTCTTCCTTTAGGGACGTCTTGATGAAATCCATCGTTTATGGGATTTACTTTTAAAACGTTTACAAGAAAAATCTGCTCGTCTTCAATTAGCACGCAAATTAGAACAATTCTTTCGTGATTGCGATGAATTTATATTTTGGATGCGTGATAAAGTAAATTCTTTTTTTTTGGCTTGAAAAAAGAAAAGACGTTCATATATTTTTATTTCTTTAGGAAACATTTGTTTTATCGGATGATTTTGGTAAAGATTTACAAAGCGTTCAAAATCTTCAACGTAAACATGATAATGTTGAACGAGATATCTCTGTTCTACAAGAGAAAGTTGAGAATTTACGTAAAGATGGCGCACGTATTCAAGAAGATGTACCCGAAGGTTCTGATCAAATTGATAAACGTCTGAATGATATGATCCAAGCATGGGACGATTTACGTACTAAAGTAAATTGAATTAAACGAAATAAACTTATCTTAAGTGTTTGTTTTTAGTCCGATGAACGAAAAACTGTTTTGAATGAATCATTTCGTTTACATCGTTTTTTATCTGAATTTCGCGATTTAATGTCATGGGCATTAGATATGGAAGCTCAATTATCATCTGATGAATTAGCTAAAGATGTATCAGGTGCTGAAGCTTTAGTTGAACGTCATTCAGAATTCAAAGGTGAAATCGATGCACGTAAAGATAGTTTTGCTAATGTACAACGTATCGGCAATGAATTAATTGAACAGGATCATTATGCTAAAAGTGAAATTGAATTTAAATTACAAGAATTACTTGATCAACAAAGAAAATTAGATCATTTATGGTCACAACGTTTAATGTTATTACAAGATTGTATGCATTTACAATTATTTTTACGTGATATTGATCAAGCGTTGACATGGATACAAAAACAAGATCAATATTTAGTACAAAATATTAATGATATTGATTCATGTCAAACGTTAGATGATTGTGAAGGTCTAATTAAAAAATATGATGATTTCGAAAAATTACTTCAAGCACAAGAAGAGAAAGGTAAATAAAAATATTCTCTATGTAAGCCCTAGTCGAACTTTTTCATTCATGCGCTTGCCAAGACTTGAGCTCAAGATGTGTCAATAGTTCTTAATCAAGAATTGCATGGGCTTGCAAAAAAAGTTCGACTAGGAAGGTCTAATGATGATTGTCCTAGTTTCAATGCGTCGGGATACTGGTCCATTGGTTCCACCGAGTATCTTCATAAACTCTCCTTTGAGTAGTTTCTTCTGAACAGAGAAACACTCATATTGTGAAGATTACACTGAGTTCATTGATCTACNAACCAATGGCCCAGTATCCCGACGCATTGAAACTAGGACAATCATCATTAGACCTTCCTAGTCGAACTTTTTCATTCATGCGCTTGCCAAGACTTGAGCTCAAGATGTGTCAATAGTTCTTAATCAAGAATTGCATGGGCTTGCAAAAAAAGTTCGACTAGGAAGGTCTAATGATGATTGTCCTAGTTTCAATGCGTCGGGATGCTGGGCCATTGGTTCCACCGAGTATCTTCATAAAGTCTCCTTTGAGTAGTTTCTTCCGAACAGAGAAACACTCATATTGTGAAGATTACACTTAGTTCATTGATCTGTACAGGATAAACTCGACATGTGTTCATCATTTACAGTTTTATCTTTTGTTTTGTTTTAGGCAAAGCTTTAGATGAATTTGGCCGTGATCTTCTTAATGCAGGACATTATGATTCTGATTTAATTCAAGAAAAACTTGATTTACTTTATCAATCTCGTATTAGTTTATTAGAAAAAATTAATACAAAACGTCGTTTATTACAAAATACACTTAATTATTTTACATTTGAACGTGACTGTGACGAGTTAAAATTATGGGCAAAAGAAAAATTAAAAATGGCATTAACTCGTGATTATTTAGATACAGCTAATATTAATATTAAATGTCAAAAACATCAACAATTTTTAAATGAATTGGCTGCATATCAACCCAAAATGGATTCAGTTATATTAACAGGACAAAAACTAATCGATGAACAACATGGACAAACACAAAATATAAATCAACATTTAACCGAATTGGAAGATATATTAAATAAATTAGTTGAAGCAGCTAATGAAAAATCCGATCGTCTAAAAGAAGCTACTGATGGACAGGCATTTACACGCGGTTTAGAAGAAATCGATATGTGGATTAATGATGTTGAAAATACTTTAACCAATGATGATTTTGGTAAAGATATGACATCAGTACAAAATTTTCAAAAGAAACAACAATTACTGGAAAATGAATTTTCATTAAAGAAAGATCGTATCGATCAATTGTCAAAAGATGCTGAACATTTTCAACAAATTGGTCATTTCGATTCGAACAATATTTTGAAAAAACAAATACAACTTGTGACACGCTTTCAATCATTATTAGATCCATTGAAACAAAAGAAAGAAAAATTGGATGCATCAGCAGAATTTCAACGTTTATTACATAATATTGAAGTTGAAGAAGCTTGGATTCGGTAAATAGATTCTTGAAGAAAGCAATTCACGAAGCTTCCTGTATTTTTTTAAAATATTCTAGAGAAAAAGAGCCAAGTATCATGTCAACAAATCGTGGTCGAGATTTAATTGGCGTTCAAAATCTATTAAGAAAACATCAAGCTTTAATGGGAGAATTACAGAATCATGAATCACAAATTCGTACTGTTTGTAACGAAGGAGAAGATATGATAAATCAAGGTAGAACCTATTTTTAATCATGAATTCTTAGTTTTAGTCAGTAATTGGTTATTTATTAGGTCATTTTTCATCAGCTGAAATTAAAAAGCATATTGTTAATTTACAAACGAAATGGCAAAACTTGAAAGAAGTATCCATACAAAGAAAACATGATTTAGAAGATTCATTACAAGCACAACAATACTTTAGTGATGCTAAAGAAGTTGAATCATGGATTCAGTAAGTCAATATTGAAATGTAAAGTATCGAAGTTGTCCCACGATAGATGAATTTCACTCAGCGATAATTGACAGCAGCCAGACGTTTCTGCCCTCTTTCCAGGCATTTCTCAAGTATTGTCTGTGGGGGCAAAATTGTATAGCTAATATCGTACTGTTTCGAAATAGTAGCTGCATACAGTCAATCTTCTATATCACAACAGCTTTTGAAATAGCAAGTTTCTACGAGAAAAAATAGATAAGATTCCTCTCGTTGTACTATCGAATGTAATATGATACAATAGCTTATGTAGGAATTCGTTGATAGCTGTTCAATACTACCGCATGGGAAAATTCTTAGCATTTATTCAGAAATTCTGTTACTTATGATCGTATATACTGTGTTGAAATTTCCAGTAGTGATATTTTTCTGATTTTGCTAGCGAAAAAGAACCCGTCGCACAATCAACTGATTATGGCCGTGATGAAGATTCATGCAATGCATTATATAAGAAACATCAACAATTATTCAATGACATTAAAGATTTTGAACAAACTGAATTAGAGGAACTTCGTCAAAAAGCTCAAAAATGTCATCAACCAGAAAAACCACTTGTTGCCGATGATGTCTTAACAGGTCAACGGCAAAAAGTTCTCGGTCTTTATGATTATGTTGAAAAAACGCCACGAGAAATTTCAATGAAAAAAAACGATACACTTATACTACTTAATTCATCGAATAAAGATTGGTGGAAAGTTGAATTAAATGACCGACAAGGTTTCGTACCAGCAACATATTTAAAGAAAATTGAAAAGGATCCAATGTCAGTTAATGAACAAGATCGTCTTGACGAATATACAGTTAGTTCAAGACAACAACAAATTGAAAAACAATATTCTAACTTATTGAATATTTGCCAACAACGATTAGATAAGCTTGGTAAGATATTTTCAATGCAAATTGTAAATGACATCGATACAAAACAAAAGAATTTTGTTTTGCTACTTGTCGGGTTTCGTATGTAAATAGAATCCCCGAGCCTTAAGATAACGATTGCACTTTGGAGAGTTCTTTTGTTATGTGTAACTGAGGATTATGGTTTTAGTGATCTGGTACGGAGCTGTTTGCTTGAAAATGATACTTTAAGGACTAAACCCAAAACTACTGATGAACAAGATAGAGACAGTTACTTCTAACGTTGTCAGGCAAACTTTTGTCAATTCGATATGGTTATATATGAAAATTGTTTGTTTTAGCTGAATCCTCGGATGCCTATAAATTAATGCGTGAAGCTGCTGACCTTGTCGTATGGATCAACGATAAAGAACGCATTGCATCTGAAGAGTCTCTTGGTAAAGGACCTGATGATGTCGAAGAACTTCAACGTCGTTTTGATGAATTTCAAAAGGAATTACGTACAAATGAATTACGTCTCGTTCGTCTTAATTCGATTGCTGAAAAACTTCTTCAATTGGGCCGTACAGATGCTGCACTTAAAATTCAAATCGATATCAATAATTTGAATCGTAAATGGGACGATCTGAAAAAGAATGCTGAAGAACGCGAACAACAATTATTATCAGCATATGAAGTTCAACGATTTACACGCGATGCTGAAGAAGCACAAGATTGGATTAGTGAAAAATTCGAACAGCTCGATCCAGATGAACTTGGACAAGATTTACGTAGTGTGAAACGTTTACAAAAGAAACATGAAGCATATGAACGTGATCTTAATGCACTTGGCGATAAAATCCGTGAACTTGGTTTGTTGAAAAGAAAACACATTGTTCCTTCTTCTTTTTTTAATCATTATTTGTATTTTTAGATGATCTTACAAAACGTTTGATTACTTCACATCCCGAACAAGCTGATGTTATTATTCAAAAACAACAAGTTATTCAAAATCAATGGACTGATTTAACATCAAAAGCTGATTTACATAAAGTATGAATTTGTTTGTTTTTGGCTAACAACTTGTTTTGATACAATATTTGTCGGTTTCGATTTTAGGCAAAATTATTAGATGATTATGATTATCAAAAATTTTTAACTGACTTCCGTGATTTAGCTGCTGTTATTAAGTCAATTATTCAACAAATCTCATCGGATGAACTTGCACGTGATGTCCCAGGCGCTGAAGCTTTACTTGAACGTCATCATGAACATCGTTCTGAAATCGATGCACGTTCAGGTGCATTTCAAGCATTTGAAGATTTCGGCAATGATCTTATCAATGCTGAACATTTTGCTGGCGAAGATATTAAACAAAGACTATTGGAAATGGATGAAATTCGACAACAACTTGAATCGTAAGTTTTTCATCGTTGATAATTCGAAATAAAACAAAAAATTCCATTTTAGTGCTTGGAAAGAACGACAAGATAAATTAGATGAATGTCTTGGTATGAAAACAAAAATATTTATCCGATTGAAAAGATCGTATGGTTTTCTTTTTCTTTAATTTTTAGAACTTCAATTGTTTTATCGTGATTGCGATACAGCTGAAACATGGATGGAAAGTCGAGAAAAAGCCTTAAAAGATGAAGCCGTCGAAGTTGTTGAAGCAGCTATTAAACGACATGAAGATTTCGATAAAGCTATCAAAGCTCAAGTAAGTTTTGTAATATAATGAAAATGTGTGGCGGTAAATCGTCCCTTATGAGTGACATTCGACTCAATCATTTGTCACCAGTGTGAAACAATAAACAGATGAGATCATACGATTGACGTATCTTTTAGGAAGATAAAATTAACAACTTGAAACAGTTTGCAAATCAATTAGTATCTCAAGATCATTATGAGAAAGCTGGTATTGATGATCGTCTACAACGTGTACTTGATCGTTGGACTAGTCTTCGTCAGGCCATGATGGAATATCGTTCACGTCTTGGTGAATCTCAAACATTACAAGACTTCTCAAGAGATGCTGAAGAAATTGAAGCTTGGATTGCCGACAAATTAGCTGCTGCTTCTGATGAACCCGTCAAAGAAACACAAAATTTACAGGTAAGAAGAGAAAGTAAACAGTTCTAATTGATTCAAGAGTTTGGCGACAGACCAAAAAGAATGAATAATGATCTAAACTTGGAAAAACATATGTAAATAAATAAATATATATATATCTAGGCTAAAAAATTACAAGTAAGTCTCCTGTTTGTATTTGTCTGTGATATTGAATTGGATGAGAATTACTTGCAGAGTTATTCGCCATTTTGGAATGAGCGTGCATTTCGTGTGTGCTAGTGCATTTTTTTAGCATGATGCAACAATCTTGCATGAAATCATACATTACTATCTTTTTATTAATAGTAAGCTCATGATGAATTTGCTTCGTTTTATTTAGAGTAAGAGTCAAAAACATCAAGCTTTTGTTGCTGAATTAGCAGCTAATACTGATCGTATTCAATCGATTATCGGCATGGGCAAAGGTACGGAAATGTTTTTGAAGAGAAATTTTTATTTGATTTGTTTTGGCAATTTGAAAAGGTCTTATTGATTCACGTAAATGTGCTGGTCTTGAAACAACAGTTGATAATCGTTTACAACAAATCATTGAACAATGGGAATTTCTCGTTCAAAAATCATCCGACAAGAGTTTGAAATTAAAAGAAGCATCACGACAACAGACATTTAATGCTGGTGTTAAAGATGTTGAATTTTGGCTTGGCGAAGTATGTCACGAGATTTGTTTTTGGATCTATCACAATTGTTTTTCCACTTTGTTTAGATTGAAAATCAATTGGTGAACGATGATGTTGGCCGAGACTTGACATCCGTACAAAACATGCTCAAAAAACAGCAATTACTTGAAAATGATATTGCTAATCACGAGGTATTTTAGAGAATTTGGAAATATACATTTGAATTTTTCCTATTGATTGCCTATTGACAGTGTCCTGTTGGGTATCTATGAGAGAGTTATGTTGAGGAAAATCAGTAAGGTGTATGAAACCTTCATGGAAACAAATTCATGACAGATCCCAACTTCTAGACAACATTTTCACGAGTATGTCAATTCGAAAAAGAAGTTCTCTTAATTAAATTTCACAAATCTAACACGCATCGTTGCTTGAACTCCGAACACGCATTCGAAAGTATACGAAACTAAAGATGAACTATTTTCTCGTTATAGCGAGTTGGTAGGATTATTTTTATGCACCAAAATTTGTATCCTGAATAAATTAATATCTATATATATATATATATAACTGTGTTCGCTTTTCTTTTCAGAGTGCTATTATTGAATTAAACAAAACTGCTGATGAATTTATTGAAAACAATATGTTCGATGTTGATAATACGAAAGAAACACGAAATTCAATCAATGATCGTTTTGAAAAGTTTGTTGTCAATGAAAATTTTCAATTGTTTAATTAATATGTTTCTATTCAGAGTTCGCAATCAAAGTGATGGCCGTCGTCAACGTTTACAAGAAGCATCAACTGTTCATCAATTTATTCGTGATCTTGAAGATGAAGAAGCTCAACTAAAGTACGATCCATCGTTATCACCACGATTTATTTAATTTTGCTCTTATCTTTCTAGAGAAAAGAAATTACTCGTTACCAGTGATGACTACGGTCGTGATTTCAATCAAAGTCAAAATTTACGTCGTAAACATAAACGCTTTGAAGTCGATCTTGGATCTCATCAACCAAATGTACAGAATCTTCAACAATTAGGCTCACAATTAACTGATGAAGTTGGAAATCCTGATATTGAACGTAAATGTAAAGATTTACTCAATCATTGGGAAACATTAAAACAAGCAACAGATGATCGAACCAAGAAACTTGATGAATCATTAGCATATCATAATTGGGCAACAAGTCTAGATGAAGAAAATGCTTGGATTAAAGAACGTTTACATGTTATTAATAATCCTGATATTGGTACAACTTTAGTTGCCGTACAAGCCTTACAAAAGAAACATGAATCGTTTGAAGCTGATTTCATTATACAAAGAGAACGTTGCCAAGAAATTTTACAACAAGGCCAAAAATTAATGGAACAAGTAAGATTAATATTTTTTTTTCTGCAAGAAATTATTGAATATTTTTTGCTTCGTAGAATAATCACTTGTCACCACAAATCAATGATCGAATCAATTACTTGCAAGATGCATTGAAACGTTTAGAAGCTGATGCCAATCGACATAAACATCGTCTACTAGAAAATGCTTCACTTCTTCAATTTATGTGGAAAGCTGATGTTGTTGAAAGTTGGATCAGTAAGTCATTCTTTAGATCATATTCACACGTGGATATTATCCATACTTACCATAAGTCGTCAGTTTGATTTTTGTTCTTCTTTTAAAATAACAAGCTTTGCTCTAGAGTTGAATAGGAGAGGAGAAGAAGAAGAAATTTACTCGAAGTACATCTAAAAAACAATGGTGAATATTATTTAAATCAGTTTTTTGGGTTCAGCCATTTTGAAGCGAATTTTAAAATAAGGAACAATCTAATGTACGAAGTATAGTTTGATAGCGTATTATTAATAAGCACTCAGCATTAAAATTTGATCACAGATTATTATCTACCACCGCAATTGAGTTGACGAAAAAAAAATCGATTATTTTGAATTCACTAGGGAAATTCTACAGCACTCGTCAAGTTTTTTAATGTATTTCGTCGACTATCGTGTAATTGTTTAACCTTGGAGAATAAGTTTTCTTTCAAGAGATGATTAGGAATCCATATTCATGCTTGTTTCTCTGCATTTAAATGGTATTATTATTTTTTTCGTTGTATAGGTGAAAAACTACATCAATTACGTACTGATGATTTGGGTCATAATCTTTTATCTGTGCAAAATCTTCTTACACGCCACGAAACATTCGAAGCTGGGTTAAATAATTTTGAACATGAAGGTATTCGATCTGTGACTGACCTCAAAGAGGAATTAGTATCCACTAATCGTGCTAATACATCCAATGAACAACGCGAGAAAATCCAAGCACGTCATGAACTTGTTTGGAACAAGTAAGAAACATAATTTGATGAAACAATAATTTCAAAAACAAATTTTATTTTAGTTGGCAAAAGCTATTACAAACAAGTGGATTAAGACGTGAAAAATTGAAAAAAGCTGAAGATCGTTTCCGTAATATTGAAGAATTATTCTTACGCTTTGCCAAAAAAGCATCTGCATTTAATTCATGGTTTGAAAACGCCGAAGAAGATCTTACCGATCCAGTTAAATGCAATTCATTAGAAGAAATTCGAGTATGTTTTGTATTAAAACTGAAATTTTTATTTCTTTTTTCTTTTCAAAGGCTCTAATCGATGCTCATGATCGATTTAAAACTGTACTTGAAGAAGCTCGTTACGACTTCGATGAACTTAAAGCATCCGACGATAGTATTAAATCATTGAATATGGCTGCTAATCCATATACATGGTTTACCATGGAAACACTTTTTGATACATGGAAAAGTTTAGAAAAATTGATTCGAGTATGAAAAAATTGATCTTAAAGATTGTGAGTAAATTTGAAAAATTTCTCTTTAGGATCGTGACGGTGATCTTCAATTAGAGAAGAAACGTCAAGAAGAAAACGATAAATTAAGACAACACTTCGCTGAATATGCTAATGCTTTCCACACATGGCTGCGTGGCATTGAGTATGCATAATTGTAGATTATTTTTTCAAAATTAATTACCTATTGTTTTAGATCATCTATGATGAATGCTGATGGTAATCTTGAACAACAACTTCAAACAATTAAAGTAAAAAAAATCATCTAGAAATTTCGATTTTTATTGAATTTTATTTTTTTTTATAGCAAAAAGTTGATGAACTTCGGCAACAACGACAAAAACTGAAAAAACTTGAAGATCTTGCCACTGAACTTGAGCGTCGACTTATTCTCGACAATCGTTATACAGAATATTCCGCACTAAATCTTGCTCAAGCCTATGATCAATTGGATCAATTGGGCATGCGTATGCAACACAATTTAGAACAGCAACTAGCTGCAATGAAACATAGTGGCGTTAGTGAAGATCAAGTACGAGAATTTTCTATGATGTTTAAACACTTCGACAAAGAAAAATTGGGTCGACTTAACCATCAAGATTTCAAATCATGTTTACGAGCATTGGGATATGATTTACCAACTGTTGATGATAACCAACGTGATGAACAATTCGAATCCATACTCGATGTTGTTGATCCAAACAGGTTTGCGGTTTTTGTTTTCTTTTTCTATAGAGACAACTTTCGAGGATAGCATTCTCAATAAGACTGCACAGTAACTCGACACAAATTCATGATTAGAAAAACGCACGAATCTAAATTTTTAAAACTAATTGTAATTAAATTCATTCTATTTAATAGAAGTGGCACAGTAACATTACCCGAGTACATGACATTCATGATCAGTCGAGAAACTGAAAATGTCTCATCGATTGATGATGTTGTTTTGGCATTTAAGAGTCTCACAGAAAATTCAGAACGACCATATATCACACGTGATGAACTTTTTGCTGTAAGTATCTTGGATGATTTCAAATAATAAATATAAAATTAATATGCTTCAATTTATAGAATCTACCACAAGAACAAGCTAAATTCTGTTGTCGCAAGATGAAAGCATATCGAGATCGTAACGGCCGTGAAATCAACAATGCATTTGACTATGATGATTTCACTCGTTGGCTATTCAATCAACAACCGCATGCAACTTACAGTTATCATACATCAGCTTTGTCGTCACCATCGTGATTATAGACACAAATGTTAGTTAATTTTGTCAAGACAAAGTTCATTTTAACACAGTCTCCATATATATATATATATTTGTGTGTGTGCATTTTTGTTTGTGGTTAATTGGTTTTTGTTGCTCATTTTGCTTATTCTGTATACTATTTTACTCAAAATCTTATCGTTTTTTTTCACATTTTGTTTGCTTATTATTAGAATGAACAAGAAAAAAAACAATTGGTTCTATGTGTGTGTGTGTGTGTGTAATGAATTGGGAAAGAAAACATAATTTAGCTTTAGTGTTTTTTTCACGGTATTTAATACATTATTTGTGCAATAAGATTTAAATCTAATCAGAGAGCACAAGTCAACGATTGTATCTCATCGGAATCAAGAGAAATCTAAAACGAAATATTAATAGATATCTTGTTTCTATTGACAAAGTATTCGGTGGTGAAAAGCAAGTGTGAAAATAATTAGTATTTCTACCTTGCTATAGAAGGTATTGCCTTGATCATCATAGAAATTTTTCAGTGTGTGACTTCCATATGTAAATATATTCAGTACGGAAGCAATCAAGTTGATTGAATTGAAATTTTTAATTTAATTTCTGTAGAATGCGTGCTTGAAGAATTTGATCTTGGAAATTCTCAAAGAGAAAATCTAGCTTTTTTTCTACATAATGGAATTTGGTGACATCTGTTGATTGAATTTAGAGCGGTTCAGACACTTGTTTGAACTATGGCAACGTCAGTACTCATGGTGCTAATGGAACCAATCGATATGCATAAATCTCTATGATTTTTTGCGTGAATAAACGATTTGTCATCAGGAATGCTATATAAGTATATGATTCATTTCATGGCCGATTTTTATATTCGATCGGAAAACTTACGGTGTGTAATCAAAGTAATATTGTTCCATCGCACTAAATGTCTTTTTTTCTTCTTCTAACGAGATAAATGAAAAGAGATGCCCGAGGTCATATGAGTAGTGACCGTATGTAGTGACTTCAAGGTAAGACTCTTAGTAAGATGTATGTATATATATATATATATATATATGCACAAATGCAAAGCTTCCTAGACATAGTTGAATAATTCTCCAAATTTGATTTAGTTATTTTTTTTTGCACATTTTATCAAACGATTATATTCAAGGATGTTTTCCATTTTAAGCATAGAAAGACGAATCAAAGAAAAAAAAACGAATATTTTAGATAATCATGAAGCTTGAATTAACTATTGAAAAAAATGTGGTTCTAAAACGTGATAAACCTTGGTCGTATTTTTATTTTCTTAATGATCAAGATCTGCTATGTTATAATGAACATAAAAACTTCGAATCAGTCAATTCATCGAATGGTAAAATTGAACATGTACCAAATAGAACAATAGCAAATATATCGAAATCATCACTGACACATTGTGCATCGAATAACGGAAAATTTTGTGGATTTCTTTCTCCTAATTATGAAATAACTATTTGGGATAAGGATAAATTAATCCGAACGATTCCATCATGTTTACATGCTGTAAAAGCAATTAAAAGCAAATCATTTATATCTATAAGTAACAATGGTGAACAAGTTCTTCTTATAATTCAACAACCCTATCGAATATTTCTATGGATTAAATCGCCTGTTATTCTCTTACCACAAACTCGTCACCATCACAAAAGTCCCGTATGTTCACATATAGGAAATAATGCAACACATGAAATAGGTACTTGGCATGATTTAAATATAACTGACGAACAATTCAATATAATGAATGATGATAAATATAAAATATCTATTGATTGTTTTTTTCGCTCAAAATGTTCTTCAGTGATTTGTGCATTTGCATTCTATGACCAAGAAGGTTATATCCAAATCAATCGAATTGATATTGATTGCAAATCAACAATTATTGGTGAACAATCATTATCATATTCATTTGAAGTTCTTCAAATACCAATCGTGATTTCAGTACCTTCATGTTCGATACGATTTGCTCATACATCACCTATATTAGCTGTTAGTTTTCTAAGCTACATCCTATTTGTTTCTTTAACAACAATAACATTTTCAAAATTAATTCCCATTGAATGTTCATTTAAAACATCACCAACTCATCAACAAGTTTTTATCAATGATTTAGTTTGGAGTTATGACGATCAATTTATAATCGGTTTGACTAATCGTGGTGGTTTAGTTTTTCTTAATCGTTTTGGTTCACAATTAAATTTAATAACACAAGGCGAATGTGTAACGCAAGGTCCATCGTTATTTGTTATTATTCATCCATTGATTGGAAAAGATAGTGAAGCAACAACTCATTTAGGTTTGGATTCATTTATGCAATCGATTGCACCATTTTCTGATGATGATAAAACCAAACAACAAAGATTTTCACTAGCAGCTAATACAAATAAATCATTGATCTATTGTAGCGATGGTTATCGTTTAGCACGTTTGACATATTCGCAGAAAATTCGAGATAGAAGATTTTATGATCCATTACTTAATCTATATTTAATGGATCTAAATAGACAACAAGAACAATCAGTATTTCCTAAAGCAAAGTAAAAAATATTTTCTTTTATCAAATTAAATCTAAATCTCTCTCTCTATATATATATATATATATGTATATTTAGATTATATGATGAATTTCCTAAAGCTATTGATCATTCAGATTCAGATAGTATTGGTGGTGGTGGTGAAATCAGTATGTCGAAAAAATATGGAAGTTTAACATCTTTAACAAATGATGATCTACCGGAACTTTCATTAGAAGATGTTTTCTCTGCTTATCATCTTCTATTAACATCGTCGAATCGAGTTCAACATGAAATTTGTTCGTGTCTCGAACGAACAACACGAGCGCTACTTACATCATTGGATAAGGATGATATACTTACACCAATTCAATTGTCACATTGTTTAACAAATTTAGTTTTATCATCGACATTTAGCTCGTTGAATTTTTTGCATCTTTCATGTATAACAAAATTTATACCATTATTCATCGATATATTTGAACAACAAACAACTGTTGTTAATGATCCAGAATTATTACAATTGTGTATTCTGTATATTATTGAACAATGGCTGCAAGCCGTTTTATATATACCAACGACATTGAATACATTTGAATTGTGTCGAAGACAAAAGGCCATAAAATCTAACGAAGATGAACAAGGAAAACAATTTCAACTTTGTAAAGCAGTTACACAATTACAATTATTACAAGGAACAAATATTAATTTGGATGATTTTTTACCTGTAAAATTGCCTGACGGACGAGGAGATATCCAGGTAGACATTTTGTTTTTAAATAATAATCGAGCATGTGATATGAGGAATACATAGATTACGTGAAGCGTTTTTTTCTAGTCGTTTCATATGTATATTTTTCATAGATTCTTCATTTGAACATATTGATAAGTTAATTTCTTTTGATGATAAACTGTTGTTTAGCAATAGACTTCTCTAACGTGAGATTATGACTGACTTGAACATTATTCAATCTGTTATTGAATTTCATTTCTATAGAGTTTATTAACAAGATTTCTGATTATTTTTTAATTTAAGGTAAACGATTTACATTACAATCGTTTAACACTTTTACATTCATGGTATGAATTGTGGTTAGCGGTAGAAAAAAAATTTCGTCGCGATGTAAAAAATTTACCAAAATACTTAACAACAATTCGTCTTTTCGTTCAATCAATACTTTATTCATATCCATCGTTAAACTCAATTCGTCTATTACCTTATGGTCATCAAACTGATTTAAACGATCTTTTCCCGCCAGCTATAACAACTGTTGATCATCCCCTGCATACAAAAGGTTACTCAGCATTAAATGAACGTCGAAAACAGCGTCGTCGATCACGCAATTCTATTGATGTGCCAAATTCAGCTCGGCCATTTCGTCGTGGAAAACCACCAACAGAAGCTCGGAAAGCTCTTGTACTTCATCGTGTACTCTATGCACTACTTGAACAATATAATATTCGTGATGCTGTCTGCATACTTAATGTTGCTCTACGACGTGAAACATCACTTTTATCATCATGTCTACCGATTGATCTATTTAGTGCTAATTTATTTCAAAATATTGATACACGAACTTATTTTGGTATGCCTGGCAGTGCTCTACGATCTGTTCTACGTACTTTAGCTCGTTTCATGGCTCGATCAATGATGACAACGGGCAATCAAGATGAACAGCAACTGTTCATTTATTCCGTTGATTCAGCGTGTCCATTACCAAATTTATTTAAAACAACACAAAAAATAAACGAACGACTAAAATATAGAATGATTTATATTGATCGAAATCGTTTAAATTTAGCTATACAACAACAGAAAATGAGTAAATTTTGGCAACCATTGAAAGTATTGGAATTATTTATACTTGGCCAATCACCAAATGAGGCTGTGTAAGTATATAATTTAACACTTTCATATTACACTTTTGCAATACGTAACTTTCTTTCTGTATCAGAGATTCACACATATTCCTACACGTTCGCTCTAGTAAACATCAGTAGTATTTAATACAGGATTGATCTTACACAAGTCATAGCCGTAAGAAACATGTTGGACTATTTCAATCTTCTGCCAGACAGTGTCTTGTACTGAAATACTGAATTATTCTTTACAATATGTTTTGCCTATTTAGATTATTTGCTAAACTAGTTGGTGATTGGCGAACAGCCTTGTGTTTAGCTTCTGTATTACCACCTCACAACGGATTATATGATGCATCGAAACCAACAAAACGCATAACTCCATCGTATTCACCTTTAAATACTGTTACAGTTGACGCACTACTTTACACAAAATTATGTGAATATCTTCAAATAGATAATCTTAAATTTGTAGTTAAACGTTCGCATAAACAAGATGAAATCATGTCATTTATTCAATATTTACCTTCAACATTAGAACAATTTCTCCTATGTGCTACACTTTTACAAGTACCATTAACAGAAATGTTATTAAGACGTTTAAATGCTATTATGATCTATTTATACACATCAATACCGATATTTGTATCATCGAAATATTATTTACCGTGTCCACCTATTTATTCGTCAATATTAAACACATATGATGATGATAAATATGATATTGCATGTAAATATGAAACACATGTACGTTTAATTTATTACCGTACAATACATATATTTATTCAATTGTTATCCGCAAGTCGAATACAATTATCGTGTCTTAAATGGTATTTAGATTATTTAACAATGACAAATAATAGACGTAAACAAACAACGAATGAAACAAATGATAGTTTTTATTCAATTAAAGTTTTACTTAAATCATTACGTTTTCATAAATTACCGAATATACCCGATCGAATACTTGTTTATTTTCGCGACTTTTGCATTATATTATTTCTATTAGATACTCGTGATCGTTTATCACTTGCTTTACGTACGTACATACGCAATAAAACTGAACAAAAGAATCTATCAGATCAAATTTCATGGAAAATTATTAGTTATGCAACAATACTTACTTCATTTCGTTGTTTAATATCCGATGAAATGGAGTTATTACGTGTTGTATTAAATATTTTCTTTGATTTTCCACCATCAGAACAGTTAATGCGAGCATTAGCCACACTAATTATTGCGCGACAACATCACGATAACAATGCAGATGATAATGCAGAAGTAAAATTCATTGTTGATAAATTAAAAGCAAAATGGGCACAAATTAATCCAACATTTATTCAATTATATGAAGGATTTTTAGAATCAATTATTCTACAAGACGTTCAAGGAGATATTGTTCAACATTATATGGATGATATGTAAGAGTTTTTTCCTAGACTTATTTTTACTAGTGACGATCATAAAACAAAGAGATGGTTACGAAATAATCATTTTCTTCTGTGGGATTGAAAACTTAAAACGGCAGTACTTCTTAGAGTAAGAAGAGAACCAGTTGAATACTTGAAGAAAAAAAAAA